>JAMZAV010010823.1:0-20320 GCA_024449915.1 Sweltsa coloradensis
AACCGGGCTCAAAAAAAAGTCCCGGGAATTGCATCATCCCAGGGGAAAAAAAATTTTCTTAAATTAATTAAAAATTTTTAAAAATTTGCCAATTTTTTTTAGTATTTTTATTAGTTTTATTTTTTTAAAATTTCAATCAAGCTTTGTCTTTAACCCACCCAGCTTGTATGAAAGGGTATTAGAGGTGGGGACCACTCGTATTTTTTTTTCATTATCGATTATCAATATAGTTATGTCATTATCGAATCGATATTACCAATAATATCGATATCACCAACAAAGCCTGTTCCGACCTATAGGCCCAAGTGGAACCTCAAGTGTGGCAAGTCAAAACAATACAATCGCGTTCCTTTGCTGCCTTCGATGTTATGTGTTTGGCTTCCGTTATCGACTGATACCTCATTTCCAAACATAAATCTCTAGTGTGACACTATCAGCCCCGTCAGTGCATGGCACAACGTGAGAAAATCTCTGTCTTTAGATTTTGGTTCGTGCAACTATCGACCAATTATTAGATATTTCGATAATCGATAATGAATTTTCGTTATCAATTATCAAAATTATATCCATTATTGATTATCGATTATCGTGTGCATCCCTAACTAGAGGTGTGCGAACAGCAGATTTTTACTTCGAATCGTAATGTGTTCGAACATTCGAATATTTTGAGTTCAAATAATAGAACAATTGTTATCATTTAGACCATCTGCATGTAATAAATTTATGCTTATTGAGATTTAATCTAAGTCGAGATGCAAGTGTTGGAACTTTCTGATTGATGTAACACCCTAAACACACTGCAAGCAAGTAGTGATGAGAAAATAGAGTTTCCTGCTAGTGCACATGATTTCTAAATTCAGGCTCTGTTCTGCAACTAGGGGAGTCGTTTTTTTACACACATTCCCGGATGTGTGCTTATGCAGTGCAATTATTTTGCTATAATTGCAGCAACATCATTTTCGTCGGCAGATGTGGCCGTTTTCTGTAGATCAATTTAAAAAAAATATATGTTCACCGCAACGAGACGGATCCCCTCGGAGGCAATCGAAGCCAGCATGACATTGTTGTGTTCCTTGCACATGTGACGTGTGGGGAGCAGGCAGACCGTGTCTGGCGGCAGCTAGTTGACTTACGCTGTCATCGGTCAACAGAGCCCAGTCGGCACCCGTCACGAGGCCGAGTCAGTCTCTGTTGATCATCATGCCGGACTCTCGATCGTTCTATTGGCGCATGTTAATCATTTGCTAGTCGTACAAGAAGAGCTCACTCCACAGATTAACGGCACACAGCGCGTAGCTACTTGCCGATCTCCTTCTCGGTCAACTTCACGAACGGGGACTTCTCCTGAACGGGCGACAATTGCAGCAGGTCGCCGAACAGCAGCAAGTGCTTGCGTCCGAACCAGCCGTCTTTGTTGTCGCTCGTCGTGAATATCTCGCACAGTAACATGTTGATGTAGAGCAGAGTGATATTCAAGACCATCGGGATCTCTGCAGCTCGCTCTGTATCACCTTCAGCACTTGATCTGACAGCTGGGCGAATGACAGTGTTTGGCCGTGCTCCACAGGCAGTTGAAGCAGCCTGACAATCGTCAAGCCGTTCACGTTTAGGCTACGATACCCGTAGGCGCTCTCACCGCCACGTCTTCCTTGAGATTGGTTTTCACCCAAGCTTTGATCGTGTGGATGAGATAAACTTTTTCCCGTTCCGCCCGTTCACTCAAATACTGGTGCAGCACAGAACGCGTCCTGGGCTTCGCCTTTGACTGCGTCGTTCACGGTGTCAAACACTCGCCGCTAGTCAGCATTGAGTTTCTCGTTCATCCCATCGACGTCTACAATCTTGGGGTTGTTCCGGTCTATTCTGTCCGCACAGGTTGTGGTAGTTTATGTTTGGTCAGTGTTAGCTTCTGTTCAGTGCGAGATTAGAGACAATAATGGTGCTGCTTTCTGTTTTTATGTATAAATATACATTCAATTTAAATAACTGGTTTGAATAGCTCATAGGGATTATTACACAAAATTGCTACGTTAGCGGCACGAGTTTGCTTTGATGTTGAAAAGAACACGATTGGCAGTGACTGGAAAACAAACTGTAAACAATTAAATTCAGATCCTACTCTTCAGAAAACAAAACTTGTCCGAAATATACTTTCTCACTAACATGGTGGAATGTAACCCTACTTGTTAATTTGAAGGTGGCCATGCTCTTGTTGTCAATGAGGGTAGAGCGCAATGATGTGATGCGAGTAGGTTTGTGCATCATGGGACGCAAGTTAAATGATAAGCAAGCGTCTGTCAGGAATGCACTCGGTTTGACGGTTTGACATTGTGTTCTAATTGGTCCGTTTCGATAGTAAAATCCATTGATATTGTAATATTTGTGAAAATAAAATATCATTACGATGAACCTCACTACACATTTAAATCTCTAAATCTCAATTATTACACATCTTGGAGTTCATGGGCTACTAACATACATACGATTTTGAATAATTTCAATGCATTAAACGTGCAACATCAATATGACCTCGCCGCCCCGCACCTTTTGACTGCCATCCACATGGGCTACAGTTAGCGCGGCAGCAGCGTAGCGTCGGATCGGAGTCAGTCTGTTGTTCTTGACGTAGGCGGATGTGTTTTGCGTTCGCTGTTCGTTGTGTTCTTGTTCGGCCTCCACAAAACATGGCGTTGGCGTCTGTTTCTGCTGAATGTGTTCAGCTTAATGTCTGTTCTGTCCAGACTGATAGGTTTTCTTCACAGTATACTCTGTCTTGCTGCTCAGTTAAGCGTTCGTTATCTCAGTGGTGTGCTCCGTCTGTTTTGTTCGCACAGGTTGTACACTTTATGTTTGGTCAGTGTTAGATTCTGTTCAGTGCAAGAGCAAGATGAGAGCCTTGACAAACAACGTGTCTGCCCGGTTTCTGTGCTGGGTTTTTGTTTTATCAGTTGTGCATTTATTTATTTAATTGTTTAAATAGCTAAATAGGATTATCAAGTCCCAGCTTTGTGTCCGTTTCTGATGTTTTATTTATTTATTTTATTTTATTGTATTTTTTTTATAGTCCTTCACGCGGCAGCTTCTTTTGGCGTTTGATTCCCGATAGAACTGAGGCACTTGACTTGGATGAGACCGTCGTCTCCTACCAGGCCATCGGGACTAGCTCTGATGTAGGGCTAGCTCGGGGCCACAAACACACCGTGAACACACTTTTGAACTGTGCTGCCGGTTTTGCTTTCATACGCAGCCGCCCTTTGCTCGTTGTCGATCCCATACTGAATGGCCTTCGATGACAAAGGCTTTGCGTGCAACTATTTTACCTGTGAAACGGTTGAAAAACGTTTAGTATAGGCATAAAGAGAAATTAAATTCATTCGTTATTCAAATGATTTCAGATTTTTCAAAAGAATTTGATTATAAAATATGCGTATTATATACAGTGTCAAAACTTACCCGATTGTGGCATATCGTGTAGGGCTGTCCGGCGTCGGTTGCAAATGACGCCAAATTTATAAGCTGTTATTCTATTTCTGCGCGCTTCTTGCCACTTGGGATTTCCTCACGTGACCACAGTGTCTCTCTAACGCAGCACTTTTCTCTGTGTATTTACTTGCCCAGATATAACTGAGTCATCATCTCATAAGAAATTCCATGAACCTGCGGCAACGTCCGTGCTATATTTTTGGGTTTTCCAAAAGTCCAGTCCAAGTATCAATCAGTTGAAACTTTGGGTACATACAGTACTTCAACAACTAAATTTCCCTCAATTCCAAATGCAACTCTATTAAACCTTTTACATAACATCTTTGTCCACAAGCAGTTTTATTGAAGTGTCTGAGAGACTGAATTTAGCTTAAATTTTTAAGTTTCTGAAATCCTCTTTCTCTAACACAGATCGACTAGCTCAGAATCGAGTAAGCCTGTTTAGCATTGTACCCATAATTATTGTGGTTTACAAATAAACGGTCATCAAGTTCTTTATTTCTAACAAGATAGCTCAGTTTAGGTTCATTTCTCATAAAGTCCGATACTAATTTACACTAATGTTTCCATTCAACAGTGGCCGTCTTAAATGCTCGGTAATGTGTTCGACCATGTGACTTTACCTTTGCCGGGCCTTCAAATTCCAACTCGACACCTTCTCGCGGTTTGGCCCGTGAATAGTAAAGTTTTACTCCATGAAACTAATGGCGAGCTCTGGGTCGTGGTCGGGGAACCCCTTCCCTTGATACCTCCCCGACGGCGACGACGAAGACAACACGGACGGATGATGACACAGACGGAGAGGACCACGACGTGGGGGAACCCTTGCCCTCCCCATATGCTTGTGGCTGGTTCTGACCAGCACAGGCCTGTCCACCCCTTGTCCCCCGCGCGTCCCCTTACGTCCCTCCCTTCGTCTCGATTAGCCAAGTTGCATAAATATGAGACGGTTAGCAATATCCAATCAATCAATCAATTTACCTTTGCCCGTTTCCCTGTTTTTTTGCAACGCGGACATGTGGCAATATATTCATCGGCGTATCCACATTTAAAACAGAATCTGGTTGGTGGTTCTCGGCACGTTCTGAATCCATGTCCTTCTTTTTTGCAATTCCAACATGCAGATTTCCGTGACGTTTCTTGGAGGGGTTGATGTACTCTAGGAGGTTTTCCGGTTTCCTGAGAGGTAGGTTTTGACGTCTCTACAGTAGAAATATGGCATTTAGACGTGTGGTATGCTAAGTCTGGTTCGAGTGGTTGTGCCTTTTATTGGTAGCTGGTCTTTGGAATCGTCTACCATAAATTTTCCGTGTTCTAGCTGACGGCATACCTCTTATAATTCATAATGGTTTCTATTTCTGGAGAGCCAAACGATCTATAAAATATGGATCAATATCCTTCTTAGAATTTTAAGCTTTGCTTTCTCAACTTTCTGGTAAACGTGTACATAAATTTTCCCATTGTTGCTCAATATATAAGCCAATTCGTCATCAGGACCCGGCGTTCTCAATCGGATTTCGTCTCATAACGTTCTTCTATAGTCGGGGTGGTTGAAATTTGTTTCATAAAGAAATTAAAAGTTCGTCTCAATTATGTGTCTTTCGTCTAATTGCACGAAACCATATCATGCCAAACTCTTGAACAGGTCGATAGCAGAATCCCACAACTCGTCTTTGCTTATCTGTCGAGCTATCCTTAATTCTTCTACTCGTTCAATGAATGCGTTTACGCTTATCCCCCTAGGATCTCCATCAAAAACTAATACCCCACTTCCCATACCGGAACTTAAGACTTTGTTCTCCTTATTACAGGCGCAAATTCTCTGGTCGTACTATACTCGTGGTTTTTCTAGTCCAATTTAGTTGTCGCGAATTTTCAAGGTTGTCTCGAAATTTGCCCTCAACCCTTGGTGAGTAAAGTTGAGCGTGCTTGCTGCATGAATAGTTGCGTCACAGAAACTCGTTGATGCGTTCAAAAACATAATCAAACCCTTTACTTCAATTTTCTCGATGTCATTAGAAGTACTCTCGTATTAATTGCTTGAGAAGATTCTCGTTTATCGGTTAACTTAGTTGAACAGATTGTTAATTCTCCTTTTGCGTCGCGTTATTTGGAGAATAGTTCCTTTTTTCCCTTTCCCTTTTCAAGTTTAAAAAACTGACAAAACACGTTTGCGCATGAATCTTCTGTTGGCAACCCTGTAACGCCTCTAACTTCCAATTCGTATTCTAGCTATCGCATAATTAAACGATAAACTGCCATGAGGGACAATTTAAATTTACTTATTTGCGAAATAATCTTTAAGGTTGTCACCATTCAATGCACAGTTCAGAAATATAATTCAAGAGGGATAGTTTTGTTAAACAAACTCGAGAATAAATTGTGCTCCTGAAAAGCTTACGATTCATACATTGCACAATAATAGTTAAATATTACTATCATAATTAACTAAAGTATATTACCTTATACCATAACACTAATGTTTAACAATCCAACTCGACACCTTCTCGCGGTTTGGCCCGTGAATAGGGGAGTTTCACTCCCTGAAACTAATGGCGAGCCGAGCTCTGGGTCGTCGTCAGGGAACCCCTTCCCTTTGACTACCTCCCCGACGGCGACGACAAAGACAACACGGACGGATGATGACACAGACGGAGACGACCACGACGTGGGGGAACCCATGCTTGTGGCTGGTTCTGATCAGCACAGGCCTGTCCACCCCTTGTCCCCCCGCGTCATCCCTTACGTCCCTCCCTTCGTCTCGATTAGCCAAGTTGCATAAATATGAGACGTTAAGCAATATCCAATCAATAGGGTAATCTATACAATACAAATTAATTTACAAATCTACTCAATCTCCACTTCTTGTTTAGTTGGGAAAACAATCAATGACACTGACAATGTAATTACTGTCGGTCTATGGGTGTGCGTCATTTCACTTGGGCTACCACGTTGGTCGCCATTTAATTGTTACGCCCCTAATTGCATGAAAAAATCTATGATCCTGCATGGGCCGGGGCAAAGCACCCTAGTCGGGGGTGGGGTGGGTCGTTTATGTACAAGTGGAGATTGGAGGAGGGGGGCGCCACGTAATTGAGTTTTGTTGCAGCAGGAAAAAAACAATTACGAAATAAAACCGTTTAAGGTAATTAACGATATATTATATTGAATTAGTAATGAGTATACATATTTCGTTGTACAATTGTGGGGAAACACAGAGTGATAAAATGAACCACAAGGAAATATACATGAATAATACAAACGAAAAAATGCAATGAATAATAATAATAATAATAATGCAGAAATAAAGATCAATCTTTGTTGGGTTAGTAGTTAATAACAGTTTGATTAAATTAGCTACTATCTCTTCGTATATTGAGACTGTTTTTGAATGCGTTTTGATTTTGACAGGTGACAGCTGACTCGAGGTCGCGATTGTTGTATCGGCTTTAGAAGGGGAGGGGTGGGCTAGAGCTATAAGTCCCGTCCGAAGAAGTGCTGGTCTTCGGAAACTTTAGCACTGCAACAACCAAAGGTGTTGTCAGTGCGGGGCCAGAATTATACTCCCTTTGACTACCTCCCCGACGGCGACGACAAAGACAACGCGGACGGATGATGACACAGACGGAGACGACCACGACGTGGGGGAACCCCTGCCCTCCCCATATGCTTGTGGCTGGTTCTGACCAGCACAGGCCTGTCCACCCCTTGTCCCCCCGCGTCATCCCTTACGTCCCTCCCTTCGTCTCGATTAGCCAAGTTGCATAAATATGAGACGTAAAGCAATATCCAATCAATCAATCAGAATTATACACGCCAAACTTTAATAGCTGGGTAAATCAAATGACAGGACTTTCCTTCTTCCAAGGATGATCGAGATAGACGGCGTTTGTATGCGACGTGTAGACTACTCGTTTTATCCGATATAAAAATCGCTCACTGTATTTGTAGGACAATCAACACTATTGACTTGCTTCCTCACTTAACACGGTGCCGTTTAGAGTCTTAGTATGTTCCTTCTTGTAGGAATCGCCGGCTCTATCCACACGACCTGTCTGCGTCGTAATTAATACGTAATACGTAATTTATAAGTAATACGTAATTAAATATGCAATCCGTTAATTACATTAATTAAATTAAAGTGTAATTAACGGATAGCATATTAATAAAAATATGCCTTAATAAAATTATGTCAATGTTCTTAATTACCATACAATTGGCTATTATTTAATACACCAGTTGACTGTGGCACGTGAACTAGCTAATTCCTAATTTCATTTATTTAATAAAATGTAAGTTACAAGAATTTCGTTTGGTGCTATAATTATTTTATTTTATTGACATCGTGTAAATAAAGTGGTAAGATTTTATGACAATCGGTAGAGTTTTTGATACCTATACATAACCAAAGTGGTAAAATTTTACTAGATTGTAATTAATTAGATGATTAATTAATTAATTAGATGATTAATTAATTAACTAAATATATTTTTTCACATTTTAGTTATTCATAATAAAAGCTTTCATTTGGTACCCAAGTCGACTATGTTGTGATCATTTACACATTTGATTGAAATAAATATAATTAATTCCATTAATTCAATTAATAATAATTAAGTGGAATTCAGTTTGGACCCATCATTATTTAGGTTTATTGTGATCATATTGTTTTTATACTACAATTGTCAATCGTAGCGCATAATTGAATGTTAAGACACAATTTTAAGGGAATCTAGCTCATTCTCAATTTCATTAATCCATTAATCTGGGAGTTGCAGGAATTTCGTTTGGGGCCATCAAAATTTGGATCAATTGGCATTATGTTATTAAAGTGGTGAAATTTTATGACAATCGGTAAAGTTTTTGGAATACATAACTATACAAAAGTCAAAAGTGGTATAATTTTACTAAAATGTAATTAATTGGATGATTAATAAATAAATGAAGAATATTTTTTCACACATTATTTACTCGTGAAATAAGCTTTCATTTGATACCCAAGTCGACTATTCTGTGTTTATTTTGTACATTAATTTTGTAATTTTTGTGATTAATTGCCGTTAATTGAATTAATTGAATTAATGGGAAAGTGATAACAACCCGACCTTGGGGCCATCACTTTTCTCTTTTATTGTGCTTGTTTTGTTATTATTTGATACATCAGTTGACTGTGGTTTGTGAATGTCAAACATTTAACTGGTATTAATCTAATTATTAATTTCATTAATCCATTAATCTGAGAGTTGAAGGAATTTTGTTTGAAAAACGACGACGTGAGACGACGTGAGAAACTAGGGCGCTTCAACCGGTTAGGTCATATTGCGCCGCCTGTGAATGAAAGGAAATGAGAAGAGTGAATGCAGGTATGTTTGATGATTAGATTGTTTTCTAAGTGTATAAATAACAAAATAAATTGATGATGAAGAAAGTAATAGCAAAATAAAAGTTATGTATGTAAATGAAAATAAAGAAAAGAAACAAATGTGTAAGATGTGAATTAAATTTTGTTAAATAGATTACAATGGATGAGAAATTTAGAAAGTAGGAAACTGTACAGTGAACTAATGCACTGCTCACCTGAAAGTGAGTATCCTACACCTGAAAGTGAGTATCCTACACCTGAAAGTGAGTATCCTACACCTACACCTGAAAGTGAGTATCCTACACCTGAAAGTGAGCAAACAAATAACATCTAGTCCACCAATAGCAAAACAAACAAGGAAAGGAACAATTTTGTTTGAAGCCATCATAATTTGGATTTATTGGCATTTTGTTAGTAAAAGGGTGAAATTGTATGACAATCGGTAGAATTTTAGGTGTACATAATTATACATAAATCGAAAGTGGTAAAATATTACTAAAATTCAATTAATTAGATGATTAATTAATAAATTTTTAAATATTTTTTCATTTATTCATTCTCCGTAAAATAATCTTTCATTTTATACCAATGTCGACTGTGTTGTCTACTTTAAAAAAATTTTGTTGGTTAATTAATCAATTAATTTTATTAATTCAATTAATAAGAAAGTTACAGGAACTCTACTTGGGGCCATCGATTTTTGGATTCCTTGTGGTCATATTAGTAAATTTACAAATTTTCATGCTTTCTTCACGATTTGCACGATTGTTATATATATTGGAGCTTACAGACCCCACTATTTCAAGTGTTGAGTGTGACGTGATTTGCACTAGTTCGGCTTTTGTTGCAAACTCCGTGTTATCTACGGTGGTCGTTGGTGAACCTTCATCCTCCTTGACGATCAAAGACAAGAAGAATGACAAAGAAATCATTCCTGGCGTATCTTGCACAGTCCAGCACAAGCCACGGTACAGTTCGAATGTAAGAATCGTTGGTACTAATGCCGATTTTTTCTTTAAACATTGATTGATAATGTTCAATTATGTCAATCAGTGTGACTTGCTTCTGTGGACCACATGAATGTTTTTGGGAGAAATGTAGACGATTCATCTGAAGAGCGCTATTGGCTGATAGCGATCAAAAGCGATTTTAAAACATTTTTATCCGTGATTTTTTTGCAATCCCGCAAAAACAAATGTGATGTCCCGGCCGGGCCCGCTGGGGCGCTCGTAGGGGCCCCCGGCCGGCCAAAAAATTACAAGTTGTTAAAAAATTTTCAAGTGAAAGTGTCCAAAACTCGACCCAGCAGCGCGCCTCCATCTGTAGCCAACCCGTAACCTTTGGGGCCAGGAAAACTTGATCTTGGAGGGAAAAACCCCATAGAACAACAGCAAATGATTTGCTGAATTGTAGAACTGGGAAGTTTCGCAAACCTTTTTCGGCGCATTTTTTGGAGGGGGCGTAATTGTTTAAAAACGAAAAGCATAAAATGCGTTTTATAAAAATTTTAATTATTCATTACGCTAATTAGGGCCCATTATTTTAATTCAAAAAATTTTGGCTTCTGTAAAAAATGATAACAGTCGGTAAAGCTATAGATGTTATAATTCGAAAAAAATTTAAAAAATAAATAAAAAAGTCGTAAAATTTTCCTTTATCATGAGATAAAATTTTTCTGATTGCGCTCTATTTTACATGAATAAAAAATTCAAAAAATTAAAAGGTTTCTGTAAAAAAATCATTACAATGGGATAAAGATTAGAGGTGTTATAATCGAGGAAATTTTAAAAATAGAAAAAAATTATAAAAGTACGATTTTTATAAGAAATAATTTTTTTGATTGAGCTCCAAAAAGTGGAGTTCTAATTTAAAATTTCGAAAGGGCTCCCGAAAATTTCTCGCAATGGAGAATCGGTTTACCGGAAACGTGCTAACCGTCAGACAAAAAACAGAAAAAAGAAGAAAAAAAAACATTTTCCGGATTTTTTTCTCCAGTGGTGAAATGAATTCGCTTCGCTCGCTACGTCATCCAAATTTTGGCTTGTCTGTGGCCCATCTATCCTTTTAACTATTTTGGGTGGTTTTAATAGTGTTCAATATATTACACAAATGGTATCAGTTTTTTTTTAAATGGGTGCTCTAAAATTTTTATGCTATTCCAAGCCCTTCTGTTTAAGCGATGTTCGAAATTTTTTTTTCCAGTTGATATAGGCCGAGGGGGGAACTATGCATAAAAAAGTATTGCTGTCCGATTCGATCGAATATCGTCCATAAGATAAAAGGGACTTATTCTATTTGGTTTTTGCAACCCAAAATTAAAGACTTTATTGGGGATTTCATATCTTTTTTTTTTCAGTTGGGAAAAAATTAAAAAAGTATCAGGTTGCATTTTTTTTAAAAAACTGTATTAAAGAAAAAAGAAAGCAGCCAAAAACTATTATATTGTAAGCAATGATAATTTTAGGGAAACTTTGCAAACGCTTTTTTTAGGCCGTTTTTGGTTTAGCGTAAAAGTTTAAAAACGAAAAAAGCGTAAAATTTCGATTTTCATAACATATAATTATTTGATTACGTTCAAATTTTACACGAATTATTAAATTATAAAATTAAAGGTTCTGTGAAAAAATAATTTCATTCAGATAAAGCATGTACGTGTTATAGTCGAAGAAAGAAAAAAAAAAAATCTCAAAAAATTTCAATTTTTATGAGAAATATTTTTTATTGTGCTCAAAATTTTTACAAACATATCAATTTATAAAAAAAAAGGTTCGAAAAAAATCATTACTCGAATAAAAACATGAAGGTTTTTATAAGCCGAAGAAATTTTAAAATCGAAAAAAATCGTGAAATTTGGATTTTCATAAGAAACAATTTTTCGATTGCCCTAAAAAAAGGGGGGTCTAAGTTCGGATTTCAAAAGGCCCCCCACAAAATTTCATCCAAATGGGGGTATCGGTTTAGCCGGAATTGGTTAAAAACAGCCAAAAATACAAAAAACCCAAAAAAAAAAAAAAAAAACATTTTGGATTTTTTTCTTATGTAGTGAAATGGAATCTTTGCTTCACTCGCTCGCTCATCCCAAAAATTTATTTTGAGGAAACACAAGAGTTTTTAAACAAGAAAAAGAAATTTATTTTGGTCTTTGTTAGTGTGCGGGCAGCTAATGGAACAGTTTTCATTGCATGGGCCCGTCCGGGTAATGCCTGGGGGGGAAAAAAAAATACTTCACGGGGGGATTTTCTGGCTACGGCCGTTTAACGCCGGGAAAACCAAAAGGGGAAAGGAGCAGGCCCGGGGCCCGTACGGGAAGCCTGGGGGGAATAAGAAAAACATCACGGGATGTCTGGCTACGGGGCCGGGGAGCGCCTGGGCAGTCAAGGGAAAAATGCATGGGTTTCCCCTTTTAAAATTTTGATTTTAATTTAAGCCCCTTTATTCATTAAACCAGGGTAAATTGAATCATTTCCCCCCTTTTGGCGTTATATAGTCTGAGGAAACATCACGTGAAGTGCACTTTTCTTGACAGTTCATGCCATACACTCTTTCTCGGTCTGTTGGAACACTGGAAAGAGATGAGGGCTGGCTATAGGTGAGAGAGAAGGACCAGGATTAATTTCGAATCTCCTGACATGAGAATGACACACAGAAGATGCAGAACTAGCCAGGATGTTCTTCCAAAAGTCCCGCATCCTCACACTTCCTCTACGGGTAGGACTGGATCCGTTATCACGAGGTGTCAAGGCTGAGAGGGTAGGGAACCCAGCAGATCATGTGCAGAGAAATGAAATATTCGTCTCAAGAAGTGGATGATCACCCTTTATTGGGTAGACATTTGTAGATGGGTGTCTGTACTCTGACACTGACAGCACCCGGATATGTACCAAACATACCACAATTGCAAGAAGAAACAACAGACAGGTGAGATCCGAACGGAGCGAGCAATATGCGAGGCTGGACTAGAAGGTAGCACTGACTTGTACATCTTAGTTTCACGTTCTCCCGATTAGTTATACGCCGTCCTTGTTATGAGCCAAAGTTAAAAATATATCAAACTTGACACTTCAAAATTGGAATAAGGCCTATCAAGTTTGTTTCCACAGTTACATGAAAAAAACAAGGGTGTTGGAAAGAAAAGTTACAAACCTGAATAATATTTTTAACTTC
Organism: Sweltsa coloradensis; assembly: GCA_024449915.1. Classification (NCBI taxonomy): domain Eukaryota; kingdom Metazoa; phylum Arthropoda; class Insecta; order Plecoptera; family Chloroperlidae; genus Sweltsa; species Sweltsa coloradensis. The sequence continues at coordinate 13,010 of JAMZAV010010823.1, forward strand.
AAACAATTAAATAAACTTTAAATATAAACATAACGGACTCACGAACATAACCACTTGACCCTGAAGTAACATTGATTCGATTGATGTTTTAAAATCTATAGGAACTGTACAAATGCACAAAATAACATTAAAATGTAGATCATTTATGAATGACAGTTCAGTGTCGTCACCCCCTGCCTAAGCCTAAGTTACGTGGAGTGGGACAAAAAACACAACAACTTAGCATGCCTGTGTTTTTAAACCCGCTTACCATTAATATAGCAATGAGTCGAAATCAGACGCGCTTCCTTTTTTCTTGGCCCCTTTTTTTTGGGGTTTTGCCAAGCCCCCCCTTTTTTTTTGGGTTAAAAAGTTTTTTTTTTTTTTTTTTTTTAAAGTTTTGTTTTTTTTTTTTTTTTTTTTTTTTTTGGTGGTTTTGTCCTTTTTTATTTTTTTTTTTTTTTTTTTCCTAAATTTGTTTTTTTTTATTTTTTGTTTTTTTTTTTTTTTTTTTTTTTTTTTTTTTTTTTTTGTTTTTTTTTTTTTTTCAAATTGTAATGTTTGGGGTTTTTTTCCCCGGGTTTTTTTTTTTTGGTAATTTTGGTAAAAAAAAAGGGACCGGTTGGGGTATTGGGGTTTTTTTTTTTTTTTTTTTTTTTTTCCCTTCCAAAATTTTTTTATTTTTTTTTTTTTTTTTTTTTTTTTTTTTTTTTCCTTTTTTTTTAATTGTTGGCTTTTGTTTTTTTTTTCTTTTTAAACCCGGGTTTTCCCCCCCTTTTTGGGGTCCTTTTTTTTTTTTTTTTCATGATTTTTTGTTTTTTATGGTTTTTTTTTTTTTTTTTGTCTTGGTTCCCCCCTTTTTTTCTTTTTTCCCCTTTTTTTTTGTTTTTTTTTTTAATTGAAACCATAAAAATTCGATGTCTGGTTACCCCCCCGGGAAATTTGTTTATTCCTTGAAAACCCAAAAAATTTTGAAAATCCCTTTTTGGGCAAAGTTTTCCTTTTTTAAAAAGATTTTTTTAGGGGCCCAACTTAAAAAATAGTAAAACCCCCCTTTTCCGGGACCCGCTAAAATTTTATTAAGGAAAAAAAAAAAGAACCCCATTTTTCCCAAAATCAACCCCGTTTTGAAATTAAATAGAAAAAAAAAGGATCCACGTTTTCCAACAAACTATAATTCCTTGAATTAAATCAAAATTTTTTTAACAAAAATCCAATTTACTTTCCAAAAAAAACAAAAAAAAATAAAATATTTAATTTTTTTTTTAATTAAACAAAACAATAAAAACACATTAAAATTTTTTTTAAAGCCCTAAAAAATTTTTTGGAATTCGAAAAACCCTTTTTTTAAAAATAAAAATTAATTTGCCAGGTTCCCATTTTTAAAAGAGCCGGAATTCTGTTCTTTAAATGGGGTTTTTTCCCTTCCCCCACCCAAAAATCCTTCGTGGGGGGGGCGCGAAATGTCCCTTTCCCCCCAAACCCCTTTGGAAAAACCCCCCTCCCATAAAAAAAACGCCCTTTCAAAAAAAAAAACGCTTTACATAAAAACTCCGGGGCCTCCCCGAAACTGAACATAAGAAATTTTTAACTCTTCCCAGCCAAAACTGAATTTTAAAATAAAATTTTAAAAATTTTTAAACAAACCAAAAAATTTTATTATTCAATATTTAAAAAATTTTTTTAAAAAAATTTAAAACTTAATTTTTAATAAAAAATTTTAAAAAAAAAACCAAAAAAATTTATTTTAAAAAAAAAAAACCTAAAAAAATTGGTAAGAACCCACTCCACTTTTTTTACAAAGATTTTGTTGGAACCCCCCTGACAAAAAAAAATTTTTAAAAATTCGCCCTTTAAAAAAAAATTAAAATTTGCCTAAAAAAGGTTTTTAAAATTTTCCCCTTTTTAACCCAATTACATTTAAAAAACAGCAATTGAATAAACCCACAAAAAATTAAATATAATACAAAGAATTATTCAGGAAAACCCAAAGAAAAGGCTGGAAAAACAACCCTTTTTCCCCCCCCTTAAACAAGGCAATGAAGGACCCCCCCCCATTTAAACCCCAATAGCTAATTTTAAAAAGCTACCCCCCTTTTTTTAAAAAAAAGGTTTCCATTCCCAACTGGGTATAACCCCCTTTGGCGCTAAACCCAAAGCGGTAGGACAAGGATGTCCTACCCCTCTCCACAATAGGGAAATAACTACATCTGTTTCTCCCTACCTCAAAACGTAGGGACTGTTGCACTTCGCCCTCGCACCACGAACGAAACCACCACTTCATCCCCTAGTATCCAACATAGGAGTGAAGTCTATTTTCACCTACAGGGCATTCCAAAGCATCCCCACTTCTTTTATGAACGGTAGAAAAGCAAAAACTATCCTCTTTACCCACAGTGACCCCCAAGGCATCCCCTATTTTCCCCTGAAGGGAGACAGCGAAGTATTACTTCTTTACCAGCAGTGACATCCCCAAGGCATCCCCTACTTCTTCATGACCGGTAGACAGCAAGTATTACTCTCTTCACCTACCCCCGTACATCCCCAAAACATCCCCTACTTCCTCTGAAACGGTAGAAGGAATATTACCTTTTTCACCTAGCAAAGACACCCCCAAGGCATCCCCTATATCCACGTTAGTGGTTTCCCCAACCCCCCATTATATTTGCAAAAAACATCCCCCCAAACCTCGTGAGTAGTAGTACCATAGAAAATCCATCCCCAAACTCAGAATAAAAACTTAGAAATTACCTTTTCATTTCTATTAGTTGTCAAAAAGAAAGTCACAACCCTTAACCGCAGGACACAAAACCTTAGAAAAAAACTTTGTCATTGGTTAGTCGTCACCGAAACGCACACCTTTAAAAAAACAGGACACAAAACTTAGAAAATACCTTTCATTTCCATTAGTGTCACCCAAATGTCCCAAATTTTAAACCCCGGGGGACAGAACCTTTTGAAAAAAATTGTCATTGCTCTTAATCGTCACTGAAACGTCACTACTTTTAACCACAGGAGCACAAAAAATTAGAAAAACCTTTTTATTGCTGTTAACGTCACCCCGGGGATCACTCTACTCGTAAAACCCCAGGACACAAAACTTTAGAAATTACCTTTTCATTGCCCCTTAATGTCAAGGAGAGTCACTAGTGTAACACAGGGCACAAAACCTTAGAAAAAACCTATTATTTCAAAAGGTTGACAACTCAGTGCTACTACTTTCCACTACAGGGCGCCCAACGGTGTAAAAGCACAGAAGGGTGGTATCTCTCCCCCGAGACAAAAACAGGGCTCTTCGATGAGCCTCAAATGCGCTTGACACAGTCCCCCTTAAAATGACCCTGTTTTCGACAGTAAAAAAAAAACCCCCTTCTGTCAAAAACACGGAGGGGCGGGGCAATACCTTCCTGACCCCCGGTCCCTGGGGTCGCACCGTATTAAAACCCCCGAAACGTCATCTGAAAATTTGATTTTGACAATTACTTCACCCTAGATCCTTAAATTCTTCCCTTAAAAATTTTCCCCCTCCCGATTTAACTGAAAAACGGGTTTATTTTTTTTTAAGGCTCCCCTACCAGGGGGTCCATTTCCAAAAAGACATTTAAAAGACAAATTCCTTTTTTGTTCAAACTCTCCCGCTGCTGTATTTTGTCCAACAAATCATCAAATCCGTACACAAAAAATTTTACCCGCAATTTTTGGACCTCCCCGGGAAAAGACCTTTAAAAAACCACCTAGCTTTCCCGACCCCCAAGTGGTTCCCCCTTATCACACAGCCCCCCTTTCAAGAACATAGGCTGACGCTTTTTCCCCTTCTTCTGGACCCCTTTCAACCATTCGTAAAACCCAAGTATTCCAAGTTCACCCTTGGCATAAAACTACGCCCGGTATAACTGCTATCACCCTGGTACATCTGATTACCACCCTTTGGTTATCTTTTTACCACCCGATACTTGAGTATACCGTGGCCCTCGACCCACAGGCTGCTGTCCGAAGCATTGGCATTTAGAGGGAAAAGAGGGGAAAAGAACTGGCTGTATTTGAAGACCTTGTTTATGCCACCCTTTTTGAAATGCCATTGCGGCCCCATAGCCCCCTGTGAAATGCGCTAGTTGCCCCCTAGCCCCCTTTTGGGAAGCATTACGGCCCCCATACCCCTGTTGAAATTGGGTAAGAGTGAAAGCCCCCTTTCTGTGATTTAGGGTAGACTGAAAACCACCCTGTGACTAAGAGTGCCCCTGGACTCGAACACGGAAACCCGTTGGTGACAATACTCGATGATGAGTATCCCCCCCGGTAAACACCCCACCCTTTAAAAACTGCCTTGACACCGACCACTCTAATTTTGGACGTTCCCCAACCCATCAAACGGTTTTTCCGACTAGTTCCGACGTCTTATAGAGATCCTTATTTTTACTACCGTCAAAAAGAATCTAAAAAAATCTACCTTTTTATTTATCTGAAAAGCCATTTTAGACGCCGGCTTCATAAGTTTTTATCCCAAAACTCCCCTCCCTCCCCTCTCGATACTTTAGGTAAGTTGGTAGTTTCAAAATTCATGTGACTTGCAGTTCAACCGGACACGGCCCGCTTTGGGCGCCCAGACAAAGGCACGCCAGCCGCCCCCTATTTCGCAGGGGCGCTAACGCCCCCGGGCACCCACACAGTATTATTACTCCCCTCAAAAAACCCACCAAAAAACCCCTTTTGTACACAGTACACAAAAAAGCAACTATACAAATCCGGGACCTCACCATGTACGCATAGCAATTTGGCCTTTGGGAGGGTGGTGATCGCCAAATGAGTGTTTAAATGGGGGCGTACGAATCTTTAAGGCCCAAATAACTAGCACGGGTCAGGGCGGGAGGGGGGTTTATGAGGGGGATGTAGACACATAATTGGTGATTCCACTTGAGAGACCAGCACTGTATTAGAGATAAACATAAGACCCTCTATTTTGGCTAGGATCGAAACCCAGAGTTCCGTCTGGCAGACCGTGGGTTCATACCTCTACTGACCCATGACTTACAATGGGGTCATGGCTTACCGAAGCTTGTGGTTCCTGGTATGTGGTTTGACTGGCCCCCCCCGACACCCCGATGTCGAACCCCGGCGATGTCTTCTCACTTCACCTCTTCCGATGGCTAATCCTTGTTCTGGTTCTTCATTCGGCAATCCTCACTAAGAACTCTTCCAGGACATTTGTGGTTCACGTTGCGATTGTTGTTGCACTGTCCTGACCTCCTCCGTCAACGGTTGTCACTCGTCTCTCCCTGTTCTCCACGAACGTCCGCACTCTTACGTTCAGTGCACTTCATCAAAGTCCGATTTACTTGCACTATTTAGTTGTGCAATCTTTAGTATTCAGCGTTTTGTCGGTCGATTCCCTTCCTGTATTGCGACTAAAATGAGCCACACCGGAAAGTAACTAGACGTCTTGACCCTAAATGAACTCACGTCGGTATGTTCCCTGATTGGATTCCGAAATGTAATGGACCTCGAGATAATTAGTATTAAGTCAACATGTTCTCTACAGGACATGACAATATCCATATATGTTGTTTGTACCCGTCAACGGAAAGAAAATAAATACAAATACAAATATAAGCCTACCAGTCGGTCTATAAAGACAGTATTATCCTTGGGTAAGATAATATCTGCGACATTATAGTAACGTCACGATGAACCTCGCTACACATACAGAAATATCACTCACAACCAATGAATTGCACTTCTCAGAGCTCATGTGGTTCCGTCATCAACGCGATTTTGAAAAGCTTCAACGCACTTAACGTGCAGCATCGATATGACCTCGCCGCCCCGCACCTTTTGACTGCCACCTCGACTCGTACTCTCACGCAGCGTCGCGCTCGCAGTTGGTCTGTTGTTCTTGTCGCTGGCGGACGTGTTTTGTCTCCGCTGTAGCGTCTGTTCTTGCTGGGCCTCCACAGTTCAAAGGGTTAGGTCAGAGTTGGATGTCATACTTAGCATCGTTCTCTTTAATGTTTATTAACTCGGCTGTCTGTTCTGTTCAGACTGAATTTTTTTAAATTCTGCCCGGCTTGTTGAAGTGTTAGTTATCCCAGTGTTGTGCTCTTTCTGTTCTTTCCGTACATGCTCTTGTTTTGATGTTCCGAAAGTGCTAGTTTTCTGAGCACATTGTAGGCCCTGTTTTGAATGAATGGTATATAGTTTGCAGTTGCCGAGAAAAATGACCTTAAAAAATGTCTCACCTCCTTTAAAGAGGTATAATTAATGATTCCCAAGTGTTGTGCCTAAGGCACCACTTAACGCACACTTCTCTACAATAGTTGCTCCAATCAACAACAGTATTTGCACTACATTTTAATTCCTGTTGAATAAAAAACTCTTGCCTTGGGGGTCTCATAATTAACCAAAACATCGTTAACAAACAAATATTTTCCAGTCCCAAATTCGAGTTGGCGTTTCTTGTTTGTTACAAAATTGTATTTATTAATCTGCGGTTCTACACAATTATTGTAGTAAAATTTGTATCATCTTTGTTTGGCGTATTCGGTATCATATTGATTTTATATCGTTTTATTTTTGTAATGGCCTTTGAGCTTTATTCCTACATTTAAAAAAAAATAAAGAAATACGTATGTTTGATACGGATTTCATAAATAAATGGCAGAAACATACACAAAATTAGGACCTATATATTATACTACTAGGCCTATAGACGACTTCATAAGACCCAGTGGCTTAAGCTTAGCTGGAATTGAACCCTAAACCTTCTGCATTGGAAGCAGGTAGGCTAACCACAAGACCGACGAGCCACACAACAAGACAAACGAGCCACACAACACAGTTCGTCTATTAGAGTCTAATCCAAGGAACTTAATTAGCCTTCCCAATACGCCTTTTGAGGTAATCTATACAGAACCAGTTTTTATCCTGAAAGTACTGGAGTGCCAGTGGGATATTATATTGTGCTATTCCCTTGAATAAGTCGTGTCCAATACAGGGTGGCATTACATAAAACAGTGAAAGCGAATTCATTATTGAGTCGAATTTAATTCCTTCGCAGCTGTCCAGATGTTTGTTTTGCTGCAGAGTTGTAATTGCTCTACTGTAGCTTTCTGAAGTTCTTAGAAGGCCACACTTGTTCCCAGCTCGGAAATCTTCTCTTGTGAGTGTACACACTCGGCAAAAGTAATGTGCCGTACTAAAGTTTTCCATGAACCCTCCTAGCATGTGGTTACCAGGATTGTCGCCAATATCAAATGCCACAGCATCCCGAATGTGTCTCTCTTGAACTTTAATTCCTATTGTGCTTGCTGAAAATACCCTAGTGTAAGGTCAACTTTT
>JAMZAV010010824.1:0-23157 GCA_024449915.1 Sweltsa coloradensis
ACCACCAACGAGGGTTGAGTTCGATTCCCGGTTAGCTCGAACTTTTTTTATATTTTTACACCCCATATTATTTTTGATGGTGTATTAAATGGGAAATAAAACTTAGGTGATTTGTTTTATCTTGGAAATTTGTTATGTTTCACGCTAATTACGTTTTGAACACGATTCGCATTTTCAAATGTTCAATTTGAAATATCTAGGGAAACGCCAAAGTCGTGGTTAAACGAGTGAGTGAGCAATTGTTGAGTACCCAGTATCATTCCTCATGGGCTAATCCTAGAGGTATAGGGGAGGAAAGGGGATGTTCCCGTGTACTCACACTTGATCACTCACTCACTCGTTTAAAACAACGACTTTGGCGTTCCCTCGTGTAGTTTTACTAGTGATGCAAACTTTATTTTGATCAAAAGCGAGCCCTGAACATAATGTACCCAACCGAAAATAATAAAATGGCAAATTTGCTACTCGATATCAATCGCTTAATTTAATTTCTGATTTGATCTTAATCTTTTTGCATTCAGTCCCATATTAATCTAGTAAAACAGTTTGTTTTGACTTTTGATGATTGGCTAGTTAAAAATATGTTTGTAATTATTTGTTTAGATGCATTTTCACTCTTGTTGTATCCAACCCATTTTCTATAAACTACTCTATTCTATGATTGCCACCACCTTGAAAACACCCATATTTCCTAGTGAATGGTTTTTTGATCATTGATCAGTATAGTTGTCAGCTAATCAAATGCACCATAATAGATAAGTTTTTTGACGTTCCTAAGTTTTGACCCACGTTGTAGTAACGTAAATGGATTATCCACATGAATACTTCTCCTGGTTCACTCTACCTAACACTGGACTCTACACACCCCTAGTATCCCACGTCACTCTCTGCAGGGCTTTGCTACTGCACTGCATTGTTTATTGACTCTAGAACCGGTACAATAGCTTTGCTTTTGTGTAATTAATACTTTTTGTGAAAAGAGAATCTAGATGGTGGCGCGCCACAATGTAATTACCCGCAGCTACTTTTTCATCTGCAATTATTACAAAATGGCAGGTGTTGTTTAATTACATAGATTCATCAATGAACTAAATTTATAGATCAGTAGATTTTGTTACTTGACATCAGTATCCGTGCAATATTGTTCTGTTTCGATATTACTATCGAGCGACTGATTGAGCAATCGATAGACTAAGGATGGAATGAACAATTACACAACTCCGTGTTTAGCAGGATTGGAAACCATGTCCCTTATGATACTCTTAGAACCAATGCTCTAGACCGCACCGCGCTGTCATCCGCTGCTTCTAATTTCTCACCTGAAATCGTCTTCGTCTTTGTGCTTTTTCATTAGACAATTTTCTCGATATTCTTTTCCCTCGTTTAATCCTCAAATATCCCGTCCAGATCTTTTCGGGGGGGGGGGGGGGGGGGACAAGTAATTGCACAGCTTCCTTATTGTTTAAACTCCCTTGATGCATCTTTAAGCTCATTTCCTTCCACCCCACTCTTTCTGTCACTCATAACTGTTAGTATCAGTTTGTTTTGACTAATCTTATTTTTATAGTCTCTACTCTAACTTTACCTGTAAATTATCCATTTTCCACTGACAACCCCGTTGCACATATTTTTGCGAGTATAACAATTTTGAATACGTCGATTAACGGTCTAGATACGCCAAACGATTCTATAACCATTGATAATACTTATAAATAAAAGTCGGTAGCCTAGTGTCCGATTATTGATCACTGATCAATTAATTCAATTGATGTGTCATTAATTCAGTCTCTATTAAAGAAGTACTTTGGAATGATGTTGGCGATGAGGAATTTGGTGTTTGGGGGGGGGGGGGGAGAGCAGGTGTTACCAGGTATCAGCTAGAAAGGGGAATGTCTAATTCTCTGTTATGTAGCAGAAAAAGGGTTTAGAATCAACTATGAGCAAAGGTTGGATCCAAGTCTAGGAAAGTCAGGGAAATTGTTTTCATATTTCTGGAATTCCTCTCATAAATCTTGCAAACTCACCAATCAAATCTATAAAAAAACAAAAAATGGACCCTTATTTTAATGTTCCTCAAGCCTATCACGAAGCTCAGCCGCTCGGGGGAAAAATCATTTCTATTATTAAGCTAATATTCTCAGTAGGGGCCTAAGCCTTGAAAGTCTTAAAAAATATAACACTTATCTGGAAAAGTCATGAATTAATGTGAAATATGTCGACACCGGCTGAGTTAGATAGGCCTACCAGTATGGGTATGGGGCGGGCAAGCATGGGATCCCTATAGGGGAGGAGAACCCCATGGGGCGGCCAAGAGGTCAGGGGAGATTTAGTCATGTAGGGGTGGGAGGAAGATGTGGGGGGTTGGTAGAAGACATACGCCAATTGTTTAACTTGCTATGTTAGTGATTTGGGGTGGGGGTCATGGAGGGGTGGAGGGGTGGACACCCAGGTTGATCGTCAGGGGAGTAGGGGTTAGAGGGCAATCCACACTAGGTTTACAGGAGGACTAATAGAGTACAGAGGGATTCGTCAGTGAAGTTCCAGCGAATAAGAGTAACAAGACCTGGGAGGTATGGTTTGGTGGAAAGTACCTGTCGGGGAAGTGGAAATTGACTTGCTTGTGTATATTTAGCTTCCGGTCAAGGTCGCATCGGAGAGGGTGTGGTTAGGGGGCGAGTGCTTGCCACTGGACAAAAGGGACTGATTGCATTGGCCAAATTAATTGACGACGTCAAAAGGGCGGAGCTTAAAACGATCGATAAGTCCCACTGTGACTATATTGGGTATAAATCCTCATTTCGCAGTTGAACGCCTGCTTCATCACGGAACATCACTTATCATGCTCTAACTTTATATTCTATTCATTAGTTGGACAATACTTAAATGAATAAATCTAGCAAACATATCATTCTTTGTAAAAGCGATTACTTCGATATTTTTGAACAGTCGTTAGCTTGTTATAACAATGTACGCATCACACATGTGAAAATTATCAATGACTAAATTTTCTCAACAATTTATTTGACAAAAACTACTGATCGAATTTCGACAAGAATTCTTTGTAATATTGCATCAGACTTGGTAGACAGAAATATACTAAACTTTCTTAGATTAGAAAGTGCACTGAACAAAAATTTACAGCATAGAGTAATATGCATCGTGCGAACTTTTCAACGGGCTCATCCGCACGTCAAGAGTGGTGTATTTTGGGAAAAAAACACAAACCTTGCATATTACTCTATTGCTGCAAGTTTTCGTTCAGTGCCACTTTTCTATCTAGAAAGTTAGTTATTTCTTGTTTAAACAGTCTGATGCATATTTAAAAGAGGTCTTGTGCAAAATCCGATCAGTCAGATTGTTTTTTGTCAAAGAAATTGCTGAAAAACTTTAGTCATTGATATTTTCACATCTATGATGGCGTACATTGGTATCCGATGAAACAATGGACAGTATGGCTCTCTGGCGCGCGAGTAGAACTAGAGAATCGGGGATAGGTACGCCCTGGTACGCCCACACTGATAGGAAAAACGACGCAATTGTGATCGCGTCAGTCTCACGAAAATACTAAGAAATATTATGATTGTAAATATTTAATCCCCAAAATTGCAATTTAGAAGCAATCAAATACAGTACCAAATAGATTTCCATCATTTTCAACCATTTTACTCATACAAAACTACCTGAAAGGTATTATCTAAACTTGACTTTTGGGTCTCGGCAGTGAATGTTGACAGGTTCTTGAATGAAGCATATATTTGAGACATTATTTTATCTAGCCGATTACACTACCGATTAATGTCTGTGTTTATATGTAAGCAGATTAAGACTAGATGTTTGAAAAATGGATTCAACCTCATATCGCCCTTCGTTTTGCACATTTAAATGCCTTTGTCAGCTCCGTTCACGCGAGATTTTTAGGCCTAGATTTGCTTTGGTGCGGTGTCAAAGTAGGCCTAGGGCCTACATGTTTATTATTTCGTGTAGGCTCTTCATTAAATAATAATATAAGAAGCTCGAAAGGGTGTGACGGCCTACATACGAAATTAAGTCTGGCCAGAATATTATTATTTAAGCCAGAGTTTTGCACGTCTGCTAGGCCCTAGGCAACTTGGCTGTAAATGCGAGATCAACACGCCTAGACAACACAGCTGACGGAGCCTATCCAATTTATTGAAATAAATTGATAGTTTTGGGATACAGACTGGTTAATTATTTTCTAAATTTATATTTTAGTAACAAAAATTATTAGTTTTCTTCTAGCCGAGTCATTTGACACCCCTAGGGATGGTTTGAAACTGGCAAGCAGTAGGCCTAGGCCTATTCAATGCCTAGGCCCTAGGCCAAGCTAGGCGGCCGTCAATTTCCGCGCTGTTCTCTCAGTTTATCACAGCTCTAGGCCATTAACATTTTGTCAACTTACTACTCCACGCTTGCATTAGCATATTATTATACTACAAGGATATTTTATACTCTGGGATTACTAATTGATGCTCTTTTTTTAGATTTAGGGCAAACAAATCATAGGCGCTAGTAATTTGAAATGCAGTACGTGAGAAGAACGTAACCCTATATAAAAACACTTATTCTTTACAGATTTTCATTATGTTTTAAACTTTTACCTATACCACAAGGTATCAACCTATAGTTCTGAATCATTTTCTACTCATGTAACTGGACGTTTTTCAACAGAAAATGTAGGTTTCAAGATTGGGTCCATGCAATGTTAGCCAAGCGTGTGGACGGCAGCTATCCCCTTTTACACGGCCATCTTGCTAAAAAGCTGATTGCTCACTAGCGCTCCATCGGACCTTTTTTCTCCGGATAACAAGCTAACGACTGTGTCGAAAAAATCAAAATAATCGCTATTACAAGGAACGATATATTTGCTAAATATTATTCATTTAAATATTGTCCTAATAATGAATAGAATAAAAGTTAAAGGCCCAGTCTTGTCTTGAAGTAGTAACAGCTATTTTCTTCCGTGTACTGTTCTACGTACGTAGAATTTTTTTTTTTCAAAATCGGTTGAACGAAATCGGATTTATTTACATTTGAACCGGGGCGCGCTAAGACTACGTGTGACGTCACTTGGGGGAGAGAAACGATAGCTCGGCCGGTCGCCCGCTACCTGCTACCTTCAGTCACAGTGATGTCTGCGCGAGGGTGGCCGTATCGTGTCAAGGCGATCACACCATGGATCACACAAACGGGAAAAAACATATAGTATTAGTATAATTATTTCAATTAATGTATTTTGCAAAGTTACTGTTTATTGTAGTGAAGGAAATCGTGTCTTATTGATAATACTATATAACGAAATGCCACGACGGCACGATCATTATTACGCGCATTACTATACATCCGAATAGACACAATACGTGTTCACTATTGTCACAAGATTTCAACAACACCAATATACAACATAAATATGTAACACTAAATATGAACTCAATAAAGCACCAGGTACATGCAGTTTTCTTATAAGTTTTCATTACCCGCCCCGAGTGATCGCCTAACACTTGTGGGCTGCGCCAACCCTCTACCTGGCTATCGGTATGCGGGCGGACTCACGCCAAGTGACGTGAGGCTAGGAAGGGTGCAGCCAACTAGGCGCGCGAATAGCTTCTAAACTTGTCGGGCGATTTCGTTGCTTTTTTTTGTGATCTCTATGATAACATACAATCTTTTTAAAATTCAAATGATGTCTGAAGAGTGGACTGGGCCTTTAAGAGCGTGATAAGTGTTGCACCGTGAAGAAGGCGTCAACTTGGAAAATGAGGATTTATACCCACTCATTCCGCCATGTTGCCTCGTGACGTCAGGAGGCGGGTACATTTCAAGTCGTCAATTATTATACCCTCTATTACTTTAAAATGTAAAGAATATTAAAAATAAGGATAAATGATTATTGATCGACATTGACAAATTAATTTTTAATTCAATATTTATCGGTCAGGACTTATTCAGTCGTGAGTTACCAAGCGTTGGACATCCTTAAATTTATATCGTACCGGACTAGTTGTTCACACAGACTTAACGGCGTAGTTTTCGTAGGATGTTACTGAATGTGCTACTTCATCATTACTTTATGAAATTTTAAAACAAAATTCACAGTATAGGGGGTGTCAGTTAAGGTTGCCAAACACCACATTTGAACATTTGGAAAATTTTAAAAAGGGGTTAAAAGGGCCACAAGGGGTCTTTGCCCCTGAAGTAAGTTTTAACCAAGGCTAACCTTTTTTTTTTTTTTTTCCGTTTTTTTAAAAATTTTTTAAAAACGAAACGTAAGGAAAAAGGGAAAAGGGAATTTTTTTTTTTTTTTTTTTTTTTTTTTTTTTTTTTTAAAATTGGGGGGGTTTGGAACAAATTCGGAAAAAAATTTTTTAAAATTTTGACAAAGGGGCCCCTTTTAAAAAAGGGAAATAAGTTTTGCCCCGTAACGGGGAAATTGGAAAATAGGGGAAACCCCTCCTGTCCCCATTTTGCCGGGGAGTCGGGAGGCGGGCCTTTGTGTCAAAATAACCCCCTTGGTCCCAAAAGGGGAAAATAAAAAAAAAAGGGAAAAATTTTAATTATTTCCAATTAAAATTTTTTTTTCAAATTTACGGTTTATTGTGTGAAAAATTTTTGGGTTCTTAAATTTTATTTTAAAGGGAAATTGACACGACAAAGGCCCGGTATTTTGGGGGGGGGAATTTACCTGAATTTAACCCAAAATATTTATTTTATGAAAGTTTAAAACAAAATTTTACAAAAAAAAGGGGGGTTCATTAAATTGCCAAAAACCCAAACCATTTTCTTTAATTTTAATTCCCCCCTGCCCCTAAACGGGTTTGGGGGGCCCCCCTTTGGTAATCGTTTTTTGGGGGCGGGATCCCCAATGGATAGGAAAGGGTTAAAAATCCCAAATGTTTTAAAAAAGGGGGGCTTTGATTGTTTTTTTCCTGTTTCCATGAGAAATAAAATCCTTTTTTTTAAAATTGTTGTTAATTTGGACTGGGCTTTGACAAAAGGCTGACCAAAACTAACGGAAAAAAAACCCCCTTTTTGGGGCCCCCACTGGGAAAGGGGGAAAAAAAGGCCCCCCCAATTTTTTAAATGAAAGGAATATTAAAAAAAGGTAAATAAATTAATTGATGACTTGAAAATTAAAACTTTTTTTACTCAAAACCGGGTTAGTTCAAGGGGGACATTTTAAATTTTTAAATTTTTAAAATTTGTTTTTAAAATTTAAGGATTTTTTGAAGGAAGGGGCCCAAAATTTTTTAATAAAGGAAAACAAATTCCCCGGAAGGCATAGAAACTTAAAACAACCATTTTAACTTTGGGTTTTGGCAAAAACTGACAAGGAATATTTTATAAACAAAATTTTTGAGGGAAGTGGCAAAAGGGAAAGAAACGGAAAAATAAAAAAATGAAAATTATATGGCCGCATTTAAAAACGGAATTGTTTGAAATTACTGCCTTAAAAGGGAACAGTAATTAATTTCCCAATTAGGTTTTCGCTACTATAACTACGGCAAAATAAAGTTTGGGGAACCCCCTACCCATAAGCAAGAAAAAAAACCCCTCAACCAAAAAATTGTAGTACTAAATTTTTTATAAAAAAAAAGGGTTTTACGAATTTTAAAACAATTTTTAAACTTGGGGTTTTAAAACAAATTTTTAAAGGGAAAAGGAAGGTTGGTGCGCAAGGGGAAATAGAAAAAAAGATTTCAATGGAAGGTA
This sequence comes from Sweltsa coloradensis, assembly GCA_024449915.1. Taxonomy (NCBI): domain Eukaryota; kingdom Metazoa; phylum Arthropoda; class Insecta; order Plecoptera; family Chloroperlidae; genus Sweltsa; species Sweltsa coloradensis. Next base: position 7,729 of record JAMZAV010010824.1, read on the forward strand.
GGAAGCGGGGAAAAGTTTTGGGGAAAATGGGCAAGTGTGAAAAAAGAAAGAAAAGAATTTCCTTTGAAAAAAGCGACCCAAAAAGCCGAAAAAATTTAATAAAGTTTTTTTTTTAACTTTTAAAAAACTTTTAAATCTTAAACACTTAACTTAAGGAATTCCTTTAAAAAAGGGGGCTAAAATCCCCAGAATCTTGAAATTATAAACCAAGGTTTGGGGGGGGGGGTTTCCCCCGTCCCAAATTTAACAATTGGGGTGGAAAGTAAGGAAAGAAGCCCCCTTTTTAAAAAAAAAAACCCCCGGAAAAATTTGGCAAAAAGGTTGAAAAAAAATTTCAAAGGAAAATTTTGGGCTGGGGTTTGGGGGAAGGGCCTTTCCTGTTAAATTTAAAAAATTTGGGTTCCCCTTTTTTCCCCGCTAAAGCCAAAAGTTTTTTACTTTTTTTTTTAATTTTTAAACGGTAAAATTAAAAACCCCCTAAAAGGGGCCATTTAAAAAAGGTTTATTGAATGGCCTTTTTTAAATTGGGGTTTAAAAGGGGGGTTTTCCATTCCTCCCAAACGGAAAAACCTAATAATTTCCATTTAAAAAAAAAAAATTTTTTTTTCGCCCCCTTTTCTTTTCCTCGGGGCCCCAAGCTTTTTGGGCCTTTGGAAAAGGGGGGGGGGGGTTTTACTTTTTTAGGGGGGCGTTTTTATGGCAAAATTTGGGTAAACCCCCAAAACAAATTTTTTTTTAAAACTTCTGTTTTTGGGAATTTGAAAAACACCCTTGAAAGGGGAATTTGATTTTCCAAAAAAAATGTTGAATGGTTTTTATTTGGGTTTTTGTCCCGGGGGTTTTAATTTGGTCATAATGAACAATTTTTCCAATGAAAAAAATAAAAGTTTTTAAAACCCCCCTTTTCTTTGCGGGGGAACTTGGCTTGGCCTTGGTATTGAATCGGAAAAAAAAGTTAATTTTTTGGGGGGTTAATTTAAAACAAATTTAATTTAATTTGGACAAAATGGAAGAAAAAGTTAAGGGTTAAAAAACCCCTTCCCCGTTTTTCCAACGGAAACACCGGGCCCGGGGTATTTTAGAGGTTAGGTCAAAAAAAGGGTTTTGGGGTATTCAAAAAATCACACAACTGGGGGGAACCACTTAAAAAATTTTAAAAAAATTAAAAAACCCCAATCCGGAAAAATTTAAATTATGCTTTGGGGGTTAAAAAGGCAACCCCTTTTCTGGAAACCGGGAAAACCCGGGGTTTTTCCAATAAGTAAATTGAAAATAAAAATTGTTAATGGGGGAACATATTCTTTTACTTTGAACCCCGATACCGGGTTAACTTCAAAATTTTGATTATAAAAAAAAAATTTTTATTGAACCATTTGGGGTCATTAAAAATAAATTTAAAAACTTGTGCTCCCCAAAAACCCTTTGGCCCAAAGGAATTTTCAACCCCCAAACAAATAAATTTTGGGTTGGGATTCCTTGTAAATTTATTAAAAACACCCCCGTCCCCGTTTTTTTTTAAAAAACAAAAAAAAAAATAAAAAAAAAGGCAAATACCAAAAAAAAAAAAAAAAAAAAAACAAAAAAAAAAAACAGTTATTTAACAACCATTCGATAAAAAGGTTTTTGTTTTTCCCCATCACGGGCCCACCCATTTCGGTATTATTTTGCCTGTACAAAAATTAAACTATTGATTAGGCGCCCGCCCCTCTCATCAAAAAATTTAATTTTAACAAAGTCTTTACAAACCATTCACAAGTAATATTCACTTTAGGGGGGATTTCCCCCAGTGTTGGTGCTATTCTCCCCCCCCCCCCACCCCCCTCAAAAAACCCAATCAAAATTTCCCCTACAAAAAAATTGTTTTTTAATCGTAATTTGCCCAAATATATACATATTTTTAGTAGGGTTAAAACGTTTAAATTTAAATTTTTCCCTTTTTGAACAGAGCCCCAGTTTAATAGACACTGAATCCAAAAAAATTAAATGAAGTTTGTTTATTCAATAGCAATAGACTTTTTGACAGTCACCTTTTTTCCCCTAGTAAAAAAAAACCCCCAATTGACCAAAAAAAGGGGTAAAGTTCGGTGTTTTCCCCAAATTTTTAAAATTAAAATTAAAATAAATTTAATTTAGGAATACGCTACTAGATACCAAAAGTTTTATTATTTTTTAACTTTTGGTGTAAAATTTTAAAAAACTGTTTTTTAGAAACCTTTTCCCGGGAAAAAAAAAACAAAAAAGCTGAGTGCCAAAAACCGTCCCCCGCGTCAGCCTCAGCGACTACTAAGTTTTTTCACGAGAAAAAAACATTTTCTCAACACCCCCTCATAAGCACTAAAAATTAAGATGTAAAATCCCTTGGAGAAAAATTGAAAACTACGTACGAAAATTTTAAAAAACACACGCCCAAAAGGATTTTTTTATGCAGAACAACATACAAAAAAACAGAATTGCTTTATGTAAAAAACCCCAAACTATTCACCATTGTTCAGCGTAAAGTCAACGCGACGAGAGCAAAACCTTTTCGGGCCCCGTTGTGTCGACTTTATGCAAACCATGGTATTAGTGGGGTTTATTTTTAGACCAATTTCTGTTTGTTTTATTTTGGGTTCTGCAAAAAAATATCTGTGTTGTGGGGGTTTTTAGGAATTCGGGTACGTATTTTTTAATTCTTCTCCGGGGGCTTTGGTCCCTTTTAATTTGAGTGTTACAAGCATGCCATGTACTCCCTTTGCCTCGTGGAGATAACATAAAATTGTTTAGAGGTAAACATATTTGGTAAAAAATTAAATTGTTATATTTCTGGGCCTTTTTCCCTTTTTAAAAAAAATTTTTTTAAAAATCAATAAAAATTTTTAAGGCTTTTTGGGGCCCCGGGAAATAATTAACAAAATTTAAATTGGTCGGGGCCCTTTTTGCAGGCGAATCTGCTTTTATTGTTTTTGAGTTTCACCCCAAACTGTGGGGGACCAACCCAAGCAACGGAAAGTCCTAGGTTCAATCCCCGGGCCCAAATTTGGGTTTTTGAAAATTTTCAAATTTTTTCCCTTTTAAATTTTAAAACAAAACGGGTTAAAATCTAATTGAGAGTTCAGTCCAAAAATTACTTTCCAAATTTTCATAAATGCCTTTGGACACTGGATTTTAAACTAAAGTGGCCCATCTCATATTGAAGATCGGGGCAAGGGGACTAAGTCTTCTTGTTTTACAATAAAAAGTTTGTCCCCCCAAATGTAATTTGGATAAAAGGGAAAAAAAGTTTTTCACCCAAACACCCATTTCTTTTTATAAACTAGGGGATATTTTTTTGGGGGAACTAAACGAGTGTAATAATTTTTTTGCCTTAAAGAGAGCATTGGGGTATAGCTCCTTTGGCTCTAGAGAATTTTTCAGACGGGCCTTTTAAAGAATGCAAAATTTTAACCCTGTAGCTTGTCTGTATCTGCTTGAGGTTATCATGTTTTAAAAAAATTTCCCTAACTTATTTCAATTGAATGAAAAATGTCCATAATATAAAAACAGGGGGAAGGGGAAAATTTGTCCCAAGACTGGGCCATAGATTGAAGCTGCTGGTAATAAATCCCGTGAAAAAGGGGAATTTAAAAAGTATAAAACAAATTGCCTGAAAATTACGGAAGTTGGTGTTCCCAAGCTCTGGGAAGGATTTTAAGGTTTAGGATTAAATCTTTCCCTTTTTGGAACACAGCTTTTTTTTCAGTAATGAATATTTTGAAAATTGAAATTGTATGGGGCTAGCTTAAGCTAACTATATATCAGTACATATGTTGGGGTGAACCCAAATATTTTAAATTTTTTAAATTTTTAAATTTTTAATCAATGCGGATATATTGTATCTACATTGAAACTATTTTAATTGCCAAAATTTGCACTTTTTTATCGAATTGAACTTTTTTAAAACTTTGTAAACTGTTTATGTTGTTTTTTATGTTTTTTTTCTTAACAATTGTACGGGACAACTTAAAATACTCGAAGGGCCCTATTTTACTTTGCAAAAAATGGGGGGGGGGGAACACGGGTAGAAGGCTTATTAAATAAAAAAATAAAAAAATAAAAAAATTAAACTTTAAAAGGGAAAATTTTTGATTTGGATAGTCGCGAAAAACTCCCTTTTTGGGGAATTTTAAATATTTAATTTTTAAAATTTTAATTTCAGAAATGAAAAAAAACCCATTCGCCCGGGGGTTCGTTTTCCCGGGGTCCCCCAATTCCAGACCAGCCTAGGGTACCCAAGATGGTAATTTTTAATTTTCGAATTGTAGTTGCCTTCAGATCTATAATGCAACTAAAATTTCCCGAAGTTAAGTTTTTGGTGGTCTAATTGGCAAAGGCCCCTACCGGGAAAAGGGTAAAAGCCCCGGGGTTCAAAACCCGGTGGGATAATTTTTTTAATTTTTTGTTTAATATTTTCCTTTTAATTGTTTGCTTTTTCTTTTGTAGTTTTTTAAAATTGTCTTTTCTCTCTCCGTTTTTAATTTTTCCCCAACAACAAAGAATGTAAAATGAGTAAACAAGTTGTAAAAAATTTTTAAACTTTTGATCGTTTTAAACAGAAAAATATGTCGCAGAAATTGAAAATAATAAAAATTTTGGTACAATAAGGCAACAAAAATTTTTTACTAAAAGATGGGGTGGGGGAAACCCCAACAGCTTACCTTAAAAAACCCCCTTGTGTTTTTAAAAGTTTTCAAACAAATTCCAAAAAATGCTTTCAGTTGCCCATCAGGGGGGCTTTAGGGTTCCTTCCCATTATCCTCCTACTAAAATGTTCTATTTTGTTGGGTTTCATTGTTAGTTTTGTTTTCCCTTTTGCCCCGCGTTAGCGAGTCCCTTTACGAGACAGGCATGTACTCCGGGGAGCTGTAAACACTTTAAATTAAAAAATACAACCCCTTTTGGAGAAAAAATTGTTAGCGACAAAACCCAAATTCTAAAAAGCACTTGACCCAGATATTTTTTAAAGTGAACCCAACATTCAAAAAACAGAAATTTCCCAATGTAAAAAACCCCCACTATTCACCATTTTTCAGCGGGGGGGGGAAACCTGGTAAAAATGGTGAAAGTAGGGGTTTTTTAAAAAAAAATTTGGGTTTTGGGGGGGGTTTTTTTGGAAAAAAAAATGTGTAAAGTTTATTTTAGGGAAATTTCGTTTTGGGCGGGTTTTTAAATTTTTGGGGAGGGTTTTAAATTTAATTTGAGTGCTTATGGGGGTCTGCCCCTGCACCCTGCCCGGGCTCCCCCGGGGAAAAATCTTTAAGTAAGTTTTCTAGGGCTTTTTAATTTTCATCTTTTTAAAACTTAAAAAACCCCCAATTTTTCTTTGTAGGCTACCTCTTTATGCTGCTTCAATAAAATAGGTTTAACTGTTGTAAATTTGAAACTTTTTTTATGTTTTGGGTTTTTCCAGAGGGTTGGGGAAAAGTCTTCTATTTGCAATGCACATATCTGGCATCTAACTCTGACCTTCGAACATCTTGACATCGCAACCTTTTTTACTTTTGCTCTCAGAAATTCTTGCTGCCCCACCAAACCCTTTGGAAACCCCTGGCCAAAACTACGAAAAGACGACCCTTTGAAACAAATTGGGGGAGATTTACCCCGTAATAATCCCTTTCCACTTTGCAATTTCCCAAGGGCCCTGGGGAAAAGTCTCCCTTTTCCCCCGGCCACTTCTTGTACTTCCCCCCTTTTTCAAAATACTGTTTTTAATTGTTTTAATTTAAATTTTTCAGCTGTTCAATAAAAACTGTTTAACCCCCTGCCGTTGTTTGATAATTCATTTGACATAGCACCTTCCCTTTTTCCCCAAAGCAACAAACCCTTTTTAAATCCCTTGTTGCAGGTAAAAGCTATACTAATTGGATCATATGGGTGAAGGGTTATTGGGAAAACTGTTGGTTCCCTGATCCTATTGATGTCTGCACTTGTTCATTTAAAAAAGGTTCCTTTTTAAGGACTTGTTTAATGGAAAGTGTGGAGCTTTAAAAACCTTTTTGGGGGGTTGAGTTTCACAAATTTTCATTTAGACTGGGGCCATTGAAGGGAAACATTTAAAAAGACTGAAAAAGTGGGAGCTAACATAGCGGATTGACAAAAAAGTCTCCAATAATCCTTAACCCTTCATGAAAACCCAAATTTGTGGACTTAGCCCACTTTTTTTAAGGGCCCTTTACTTTGGTTAGCTGCTTAACTTTTAGCAGTTTTCCAGTTTATGGGCCTAGCCCTTTTTTTTTTAAGGCCAAAATTATTGGTTGACCTCTTTATGGACTTGCTGTTTTTTCCAAGGTAAATATTAGTATAAAAAATAATAAAATTTTTTTAATTAATAATTAAAAAAAAAAAAAAAACAATTGGGATTGGAAAAAAATATAATTTATTAACAATATTAAAAAAAAATATAAAAAAATATTATACAAATTACAGAAAAAAAAAAGCAAAAAAATTTGGGTAAAAAAAAACCCCCAAAAAAGGGTCAAAAAAAAAGTTTTTTTATACCAAGGCTTTTTTGCGCTTCAGAGCACCATCCCCCAAAAAAATATCTTTTCACTTAAATGGAGTGTTCTCCCCCAAAACAGAGACGGAATTGAAAGGCAAAATTTGATGAAATGCCCACCATCCATATCAGTTGCTATTTCTTTTAAAAATGGACTGGTCCCAAACCCGGTTTTTAACTAGGGCCCTTGTTCAAGAAATAGCAACTTCAATGGGGAAATGTTCCCCAAAAAAAAAAAAAAATTTCCCCCATCAGTCCCGTCCGTGTACGGAGAAATCAACACCTGTTTAAGGTGCAAAAAACGCAAAAAAGTGAAAATAGCCAAAACCACTATGCAGGACGAAACAAAACCCTGAGAACAAATCACTAGGTTTCTCCTGGGGTTAAAGGGGCCCTCATTGCTCCAGTTTTTTTTTAGTATTGGGAAACCCCTTAAATCTTCTGTGCTTTTTAAAAATAAAAAAGTAACTTCCTCAATTCTTTGGAAACTTTTTATTTAGTTAACGTTTTACCCCATTTTGATATACATATACAGGTTTTAAATTTCCCAAAATTTTTTAGGGGTTGCATACAAATAAAACCCAAAATTAAATTTTTAGTCTACCCAATCCCCACCCAGGGCTCGGAAAATGGGGGTTTTCAGTGAGGGGGCTTACTATCAATTTAAATTTACCCCAAAAAGCATTTTTTTAATGGGGAAAGAAAGATAACGTAACTGAGAAAGGGGTTTTAACAGCCCAACAAAAATTGCCCCCCCCAAAATTTTAAAATTTTAAAAAAATTTACAATGGTTTTCACCAAAAGGGTTTTGGAAAAATAAATTAAAGAACCAAGCCCAAGAGATATTATTTATTTTTAAAAAAGTCATCATATTAGTTAAAAACTGATTTTTCAAAGGTGATCTGCCCCGCCCCCCCCCCCCCCCCCCCCCCAGGGGCATGCCCAAAAACCCCGAAGAGTTTAAGGGTTGCCAATGAGCTCAATATTGGGTCGTGTTTTAAAACGACAGACCCCCGCCAACCCTTATGTTTTTGTGGTTTTTTTAGGAAAATATAGCCTGAAAGAAAAAAGGGGGAAAAAGGAGTATGGTAAGTAAGTTTTTTTAATTTCACTTTTAATTTAAATTAAAAGCATAATCAAAATAAAACTTTTAAATTTTTAATTTTGAACAAATTTTTCTTGGGATTATATAATTTTAACCAAACCCCCCGTTACTGTTGCAAACAGTTTTTAAATTTTTTTGATATTTTGCAGCGTTTTCGAGATATCACAAAAAGCTGTAATGCAGGGGGCTACCACCTTAAAAAAAAGCCTGGTCTTCTGATTTGCAAGGGAAAAAATTCTCACAAACTTTTCGACCACAAAGATAGGGCTGTTCATTTCTAGTACGTTTAAATTTGAAAGCAAACAAAATTCTACCCTTTAAATTTTGGGTTTATGGCTACAAAAATAGGGGTTGCAGATTAATTTAAATTTTTTGAATTTTTGCATAGGAACACCGTACATAAAATTTTTTTAAAACAAATGTTTTCTGTAAGCAATTATAAAATTTGGCAACATTTGAGGGTTTTTTCCATTTTTTTGATTTTTCTGTTTTTTTTGCCCAAAGTAAAACATACCCCCGTTTAGTGACTAAATAAAATTTGTAGGGTAAAGTAAGTATAGTCCCAAATCAACTTCTAAATTTTTTTGAAACTTGACAAAATTGGGCTTTTGTTTGTAAAAAAAAAAAATGTAGAGTGTGGGAATTTGAGAGGAAATTTTAAAATACCAAAAAATAAAATTTCTGTGATAAGTTTAGACTTTTTTCCAAAAGGGGGAGTAAAAAGGGGGTCAAAATCTTCACTGAGTCTACTTTTTTTCAATTAAAGGGCCTTTAAAATAAAAAATCATGGCTTCTGGATTAGGGTAATGCAAAGACCCACCATTTTCTTCTGAAATGGCCCCCCATTTGGGAAAAATAGTATGCCATTATGGCCGGTCTTGGGGGCTCTAGCGGTAAAAAAATAATTCTACTTCTCACAGCAAATTTCCCCAAAAAAAAAATATGTTTTATGAACTAGGTTCCTGCTGAATTCCCTTTCAGAAACCCCCAAAATATTTCAGAGTTTATTTAAACGTTATTCTATTCAGTTAAAAAAAAACTGCACAAAACTGCTTTGAAAAATGCCCCTTTTTTTTAAATTAAAGTTTTAAAATTTTTAGATTGGTTTGTTTTTTGGGAAAACCCTTTAACAGAGAAAGTAGTGTATAAACTATTATAACAACAGTGTTTTTTTTCAAGGTCAGAAATAAATTAAACAAATGTGTACAAAAGAGCCAACCCCCCCTCAGATGCAAGTTTTTTGGTTTCCAGAGTGGGGTAATTACTGTGGATGATCATTGGTTTTTAAAAGCTTTATTGTTTTGGGTTCCCAAAATCCCCTTTTTTAGTTTAAAAAATTGCTGGAAACCCGGAAATTTAAACCCCGGGAAACCCCCTGCATTGGGGAAATGGGGAAAGCCCAAAGGAACCCAAAAAGCATTCAAAGGCCCCAAGAGCAAGCATGAAACCCAAAGTGTAAATGTACTTTCTAAAATTTACCTATTTACTATTAAAAAAATGACAAACATGATTACAATATTATGTCAGAAAAAGTTTTTAAATTTAAAAAAAAACTTTGTTTTTTTTTGATATCTCTATCAAAGTATTTGATTTTAAAGATAGTCATTTGGGAAATTTTTTATTCATTGGTTAAGAAGTTTCAAATTTACAGTTTTAAAAGCAAAAATAAATTTTTAATGCAACAACCCGTGTACCGGTTTTTTGGATTTCCCGAGAATCGGTTTTTGGGCCAAAAAAAGGGAAACCCGTTTTTAACTTTCAAAACAGTTTACCCCGAGGAACACAATGAAAATCATAATATAAAGGGGCCTTCTATCTTTTACCAAAAGGGTATACAAAAGGCCCTTTTTCGGTACCTTTAAAATTTAGGGTTTTTGTTGTAGCCCAAATTTAACAGACCCATTGTTTTATTGCAAAATATCCAGTTTTGGGACAGAATTTCCTAAAAACAAAATAGCTTCCTTTTGAGAAAAAACACAAAACCCAAAGGGCCCTTTTTCAAAATCACTGGTCAGTAAATTAGGATTTTTGGGAACCCGAAAAAGTTTGAAAGCAAAACTGTATTTTCAAATTTACCATGGTTAGGGATAACTATGCCTCCCCCCTCGGGAAAATTTTGTGATTGAATTTAAAAACTAGTATTGAAATAAAAAGCAATCTTGGGAAGTACTGTAACCCAAACGTTTTACTTGTGACATCAAACTTTTAGAAATATAAATTTCCCAGGCTTATCCAAAGCTTCTGTAGGAACTTTCCCAAATACTTTTTTAAACCGAGTTTGAAAATTTAAAGAGGGGGTTTACGTACCGTGTTACCTCCGTGAGGGTTTGACATCCCGCAAAGGCAAGAATACGTATAGTAGCCTCCAAATATGGACCCGTGTGTAGGCTACAAACAATAAAAAATTAAATTTAAAAATCAAATGCAATTTTAATCAATCAAAAGTAGGCTACAAAATTTTTAATGGGAAAAATTGGGAACATACCTATGTATGTACTGAATCCAAAAAAAATCTAATCTTTAGTTCTACTTTAGGTAGTATAAAGTATTACGTATACATTGCATTTCTAGGGGTGAACGGCAAGTGCTTTATAGTTTTTGGGGCACCACATTTTTGTAATTTAAATTTCCCTCTAGATAAAAAATGATAAATTAAATTTTAAGCACTCAGCAGTTTTTGGTTTAAAAATTAATTAAAGTTTAAATTAAATTAATTGCCCCTTTGTTGCAGGTTTAATTTAGAAATAAGAAATAAAACCATACATTAAAAAAAAAAAACTTAACGATGCCCCAATGTTTTTAATATTTGAGCATACCCCCTGTTTATTATGCACACTTTTAATGAGATTTGTATAAAAAAATCTTTTACAACTTAGGTTAAAATAAACAGCAAAAATTTAGTTGTTTGTAATAGGAACCCTACCCAGTTATATTTTATTGGGTTTGAATACCGATTTGCTTTGATTGCAAGCCGAACCGAATGCAAAACCAACCCGGGTTTAAAACTTTATTTAAAAAAAAGTGTAGCGTTTAAATACTCAAAGTTTTCTATCGTTCCAAGCCGGGTCCATTTTTAACTACAAAAAAGTGTCAAAAAAGGGAGGGTTGCCCAAACGGAAAATACAGTATGTTTTCTGGTTTTTATTTGGCAAAAAATGTACCAAAATATGACGTTGTTTAACCTTTTACGGTTTTAAATATTTATAAAAGAAAATTTTATATAAAAAAACAGGGGAATTAATAAGGGGGGCCTACTATTTTAATAAAGTACGTATTTAAAATAATTAAATTTTCCAAATATGCCCCAATCTACCCAAATTTGGGGTTTTTTGGGTTTAAAATGGTACGGTCTTATAAAAAAAATATATTTTCCCAAAGGGGGCAAACGGCTCAAAATTAGTACGAGATTTTAGGACCTCAAAATTAAAAAACTTTTGAAAAAAACCTTCTGTTTAATGTAGACCTACAACACATGATGTGTTTTTTGTGAATAAGTTTCAGGCACAAAGTATTGCGCCCATCACTCACAAGTTCATGGATGGATCACAAAATAAAGTAACTAACATTTTTTTCACTCATTCAGTTGCTCAACTGGTGCCAACGATGAAATGAAAAGTTTTATGGGAAAAAAGTCAGCCATTCTAACCCCTTTCTTGGGTAGTTCTTTTCAACGCTTAAAAAACTAATTAACGCTGGTGAATGTTAATATTTTTTTTTACTTAAAACCACCTAACAATATGTGAAACAATCAAGGAAAAATTTACTTCAAAATTTGGGAAAAACTTAAAACAGGGATGGCGAACCTTTGACGCCCCGCCCAAAAAAGGCATGCAGAGAGATTCAAATGGGCACGCCACAAATTGGGAAATGGGAAATTTAAAAAAAACATTTTTGGAAAATTTTAAAATTTTTTACAAAAAAAATCCCAAAATTTTGTAATTTTTTGCATTTGAAAGGGTCTAAAAGCGGAAGCGGGGGAAAATTTTCTCGAACGTTTTGTTTTAATGTTTTAAGAAAGGAAAACAGGCCCGATTTTAGATTCCAAAAAAAACAAAAATTACTCCGAACTTTCTGGGCTAAATGGTTTGCAAAATTAAAGTTTTTTTCCCGATGTCTGCAAAAAAATTTCAATGAACTTAATAAAAACTTTAAGGTTTTGGGATTTACTATTGACCTCACAATTGACATTCTCCAACCGGGTTCGAAAAACGGCTTTAAAATCTAAAAAACGTGATATTGAAACTGGCAAGCTGCCCAAAAATTTTTTCCCAAAATTTTAAAAAAAACATTTGGGAAAAAGCAAAAAAAACCCTAATTTTCCCGAAATAGGCGATGTTTTTATCCCAAAAAATTTCCTCCAAATTCCCCCTCGCACTATATTCGCGGGCCCAAAGGCCCCCTTTCCCAAAAACGTTTTTGAAACTTTTTAAAATTCCCCGCAAAGAGTTCCAAACAATGGCCGGGAGCCCCGAGGGCCCCCGCTCGATTTGGGAGTACTGGTTTCTACTCTGTTATTGGGGTAGGGTCGTCAAGTTTTCCCTCCAATAGGGGACCCCTCGGTTTTGGTGAAATGGGAAGGGGAATGCAAAAAATTTGGGAAAAGGAAAAAGTCAAGCTACGCGAAAAACGTTTTAAAATACGTAAAAAGTGCTTATGGGAATATTCCCGCATTCTTTTTTCACGAAGTTCATGGGAAAAATTTTGTGATATAGACGCAAAAAAACCCAAATAAGGATTTTATTTTTACGCATAAATTCACGCCCCCTGGTTCCCAAGTTCATTGTTTTGAAAGTTTTTTACCCCCTTTTTGACAACATCGAAATTCGGAATTAAATTGAATAGTGAATACACCGCCGACTAGTCCCTTAGGCCACTTTTTGCCGTATATTACACACGTAGTAGCCTAGCATCAGCATGGGTGGTAATCAATGATGCCCTCGGGGCCGAGGCCTAGCCTAGCCTAGCCTCACGTATGCTGGGGCTGGGCCTAGGCCTGGGCCAAAGGGGAAGTCCAGAAAAGATTAGTCTGTGGCCCCCTGACAAATCTTTGGGTCCTAGGCGCTAGGCCTAGGCCTAGGCCTGGGCCAAGGGGACTCGGCTAATTGGGCCCCCTATCAATAAAATAAAAAAATCTTGCCAATTCAGAAAAAAATCATATATCCCTTTTTAAAATTTATTTTTTTTATAAATTTTCTGTTTTTTTCATTTTTTTCTTTTCTTCACTTTCTATTCTAAAAACACTACTAGCACTAATTGGGAAACGATGGGGTATTTTTGAAGTTTTAAAGGGATGCTTGATTGTACATTTCTGTAAAATTAACATTTGCCCAAAAAAATAGAAGGCAAGTTCACTACCTTCCGAAGGGGGGGAAAAACGGTTTAATTCATCAAAAACCCGATACGTTTGACTTTCAAGATCTAATTTCAGTTTTGTTGTTGGGAAAATTTAAGAATTTGAATTAGAAATGGCAGATTTTAAAAAGTAGTCCCTTTAAAAACAATTTTTACTGAACTAAGAACAGTTTTAGAGGATATTAAAATACCCCGACTTGAACAATAGAAAAATGCAAAGTCTGTCCAAAAGTACCAACCCTACTTGAGTTGTGTCAGTAATTCCTAAAAATAACTGTTAGGGAAAAGGATTAAAGTTGGACTGTAAAGTGTAGATTGAGATCTATTATCAGTTTTTTGGGATCCACCCAAATACGGGAATAAAAGGGCTGTGGTGCCCCGGAAAACCAACAGGGAAACAAAGACGGAAATCGAGTAACACCAAAAACCAGCCCAAAGGCTGGTATTTTTTTCTACAGTCGCCACCTACAACTGTGTGTGGCAGGGTCAAAAAATTATTAAATACACATGCCCGGCGGGGCATGCTGGAGAAAATTTTTACATCTCCAGACAGAAAACTTACATAATTTTTTTTTTAGAATTATGTTGTAAAATAGGTTTTCAGGACATAAGTAAATCCTGCCGAAAGTTCCCCCTTTAAGCCGCTTTTCTGCCCAACCTATGAATTTTAACACTGGTTTTTATATGCATGTTAAACAGCAGGGCCCATAAAACTTTCTGTCAAAACGATTCTATCTAATTAGTTTTCCCCCCATTAGTACAAAAATTAAAAAATCATTTAAAAAAGGGACTTACTACCCCAGAAATACTTTTCTTTCCCTCCCCCGCTCTTGCTGTGGATACAAACCAAAACAAACAAACCATTTTTATTTTTAAAATGACTTCAAATGCTATTTTTTTTTTACTTAAATGCATAATATAGTAAAGTATCTTTTTTTTAATTGGGTCTAATTTTTCATGAATTATGTAAATATCATGACAAAACCAATAAAAATTTAATTTATATCAACATTCTTTTTACCAGCCCCTCGCGCGTTTGTATCAGCCTAACGTCTGTCCCACACTTTCATGCGAGGCGAGAAAAAGAGAGGGGGGGAGAGAGGGGGGGGGAGAGAGAGAGAAATCATGCGCGAACAAGGGGCGCTTTTGATCCAAACTCATTGACCGGATAAGAATTTCAATGTACCGTGTTTAGGCCTATTATTAGAGTACGGTCTTTCGCCCACTGACGATAAAACCCAAATATGTGTAATCTTTAAATTTTAAAAAAAGGGCATGAATGATAAAACTAGAACAGAAAAGCCAAATTGAATCACCGCCAAACAGCGAAAATGAGTAAATTACCTATAACACGAAATTTTACAAAAAATTTTTTTTTAACAAAGAAAAACACTAAAAAAGGGAATTTTTTCTAAATTTCGGTGTAATTTTCACTATTGTATGCGTACAGTTCAATTAAAAAAAGGTGTTATAAAATAAATACAGAAAAAAAAATGAATTTAGTCTTAGTAAATAAAAACCCTCTGTTTATAAATACGTTCAAAATTTTTATATTTGGCTAGAATAATCGCAGTCCGGAAAGAAAAATTTCGCATATAAATTGGGAAATTAGATAAAAAACCCCTGAAAAAGAGCTTTTTAACAAAACACCAAAAACCCAATTTTTAAAAAAAATTTACTACAAAAAAAAACCACTTTCAGGACCTCTACCTATTTTTTTCACTTAACGAAATCTGTAATCACGCGAATGGGGCTTATTCTGGAAGTGGGCTTATCTTTTCCCCCGGCTTATTTTTTTGTCGAGAGTAAGTACGGAAAAGGAGAGATCCCCAGACGGGGATGGGGAAAATAATTACTTGCCTGACCCCTTTTTTTTTATGCCCCGGGCATCTCGGGGATGGGATTTTTTAGCCTGGGGAGGGATCAATACTGCTTAACAAAACGCCTATGCAGGGGTGCCTTTTAAACGGATTTTATCCCTTTTTACGGAATTTTAAACTGCAAAAAGGAAAAAAACGATTTTTAGCTTATTTTCGGATATTCGTTTATTTCGTTTTCTATGCTTATTTTTGTATATTTTAATCTGCGCGGGCTTTTTTCGTTGAAACCTTTTAACGGGGCGATAAACGATTCGACTTTTGATAGGGGGGGGAGCAAGGGCGGGGCCGTGTCCCAGCTTGTAGAAATCTTCTGTGTATAAACAGCCAGAACGTTGCTTTGGAGATGCAAAATAAATTGAACAGCCAAAACAAACAATGGGGATTGGAGCCAAAAATTGTTTTCTTTCATTTTTTTTATAAAGTTTGGATTTTGTGATCTTAAAAATGAAAAAAAGAATTAGTATACGTATGATTAAAAAGTTTTTAACAATTCTCAAGACGCAATGTTATTTAAAAGACACAACCTGGACCTAGGTCAAAATTTGATAACATTCCTGGGCCCCAGGGCCGGCGGCTAGGCC
>JAMZAV010010825.1:0-21381 GCA_024449915.1 Sweltsa coloradensis
TCTGTGTTAGATTTGTAGCTTTCTCTGGTTTACTTATCGGATGTAAAGTCGGATGTAAACTGGTTTTAAGATGATGTCCTCAAGCTGTAACATCCATAGCCTCTCTCAAGAGGTCCTCCTCGAAGTATTTTCATATCTCAGCCCCACGTTTCTGTGCGAGACAGTAGCTAAGGTATGTATACGTTGGGAGGATCTGTGCAAAGACCCGTTGCTCTATAAGTCGTTCGAGGTCAAGGGAAGCGAGGTCAGCACCGAGAAGACCATCAATCTCCTCAGGCGGGCGCCGTTGCTCAAGGAACTCATACTAGTTGACCAGAAAGACTTAAACAAAATCTTAGAGCAGGTCTGGCAATACAATCACCAGATACGTGTCCTAGATTTGGGTCGTTCTGGCTCGGACTGTGAACCTACCCGTATAAAGTTGTCTATTATGAAGGAGATAACGCAGAACTGTAGCAATCTACACACATTGAAACTCACAGGCAATTATGCGTGTGGAGATGTATTTTACAAATCACTTGTTAGTCTCCCCCATCTGAAAACTCTGCATTTAATAAACGACGGAATGCAAAGCTACCAGGCAGTGTCGCACCTTGTCAACAGTAGCCTTGATCTCGAGGACCTTCATATTGGCCTATATACTTCATCCGACAAGGAGATCATATCTTTGTGCGAGCGGTTCTCTAAGACCCTACGCTGCCTGACTCTACAACATGGCGCCTGGTCTCTAGATGCTTTCAACGCGCTGAAGAAGTGTGACCTCCTAGAAGAGTTGTCCATCCTCGACCCGAAGAATGTGTATAGGCCTAGTGATGGTTTGTTCGTCATCGGATCGATGCCCAGCCTGTGCCGACTGCAATTCAATTACGCTTATGTGCATGAGAATACTTGGATCCGGCTGTTTGCATCTGGCACCTGGACGAATCTCGTGTCGCTTACTTTGTTTGGATGCACAGTCACAGACCCAGTGGCAAAGGCAATCGGCTTGCACCTCAAGAACCTGAAGTTTATTTCGATATCAGTAAGAAGTCGAGATAGGCCTTGACTTTGAAAAGGTGTTAGAAACCATAATCAAGGACTGCCCCCAACTTCAAGAGATGCATGTTTGCGACTTTACTCGTAAGCCTCGTAAGGGTGGTAGGCCCTAAGGTAATTCTTCTGATCCCAGAAAATCTTCCTCGTCTTAAGAAATTGATCATATTCTATTATTGTCCCAGAAATTATCGGAACTCTGTACCTGAAATAAAACTACTAATACCTAAACTAAAGATAGAATGCATAGACCTACTTAGGCAAAGGAATTAAGCTGGGTCATGAAACACAAGTTAACTAATGATTTAGTAACTTGTCGAGAGCATAATAGTATTATGGCAAGTCATCAAAAGTTGTGACATATAACTTTTCCCTTCAAATAAACTCCATTATGTTTGTAAGCGACTTTCTATAGAAATAAAGTTTTTAACACGTTAAGATTATTTATTTAATTTTGTCTTTAAATTATCATAATTTCGAGTTATTTTATTTGGAATTAATGAACATCACAGTCCTTAATTCTATTACAATAAAGCTAAATTCATCGTATTATGTCATAAACGAATGTTGTAAATAGCAAAATATGTAATATGTGATTGGTGGAGGTGCCGGGTCCTCCGTATGTGATCTTTTTATAACAAATAAAACTATACAAATATCCACGCTAAGGTTTCTAAAAATTCCGCTGGGAGATTGAGCAAACCTTCAGATCTTTACATATACTTCGTACAGGCTATGTTTGCCATATAGTATTGTATGCATTTCAAAACTTGTTCTATAATTTTCCAGATATAATAAAAAAAATCAATACCGACCGTTGTTTGAACCTGGGTCTTCTTGAATTGTAATCCTCATTCGCTTCGCTCACTCGTCTTATTATAATTAACCTTTATTGGTCTCTGCAGCCGGTCTTTATCAACCGGTCGACGTGATACCCGACAACGAACTTCCACACTTTAACAATAACTCTAAGGCATCAGACTACATAAGTAACTTTTCTATATCAAAGCAGTACATCACTAAAAAATTAAAAGAGAGCATTGTTACAGGTAAATCGGCAGGACTCGACAACATCCCATCCCATCAGTGTTTATTATCAAAAGGTTTCGGGGTGGCGTCTGCAGATAGCTGAAAACACCCCAACTCGGGCAGGTGTAAACAGGGCCGCGAGTTTCGTCGCCTAAGCAGTCGCGTGCGCTTGGCTGCGGGCGAACGACCGTCGCCCTAGATTTAGATAGATTTAGTTTGATCTTAATTATTTGAACTGTTAAATTTTTAAATTTTGTTTTTCAATATTTCATTGATAAGGTATCAATCATTGTTTCTCTCAAGTGTACATTATTCTTTATCAAGTTCATGTATCTCTGGAACTTTGTTCTGTTATGGATAAATAAATAAACAAACAAAACAAACAAACGAACGTTGTTGCCTTACGACACAGAATAACACACAATTTGTAATTTATTACATTGAAATTAACATTTAAGAAAACATCTAAAATATAACCTACTTATTATATTAGTGGTTTCAAACAATACGAGTGAACCATCGCAAAACACAATCTCATACGTTAAATTTTTGTTTGGTTCCTGAGCTAGCTTGCGCGATTATTTTCCTTACCTTGTTATGGCGTGAGTTCCTCATTAGTTCACCATGTTTGCAGAAGCCAAGTACATATGCAAATTTTATTATTCCAAAAATATTTTTAGAAAATCTTCTCTCATACAATTACTTTTTTGGGTTGAGAATCAAAATATAAAATTTATAAAAGTCTACCAGCGCAGAAAAATAGTTTCCACGTGGGATGATACACTAGAATAATAATATCACCATAGGTCCATAACACCCTAGCCAAGATTAAACATGTTCTAACCGAGTTATCTTTAGGTCTACCCTTGCATTTGTCACAACGTTTCAACCACCCACGCATCTGGTGAACGATAATAAAAAATTAAATCGACGAAGTTACATGATATAAGGGAATTATTCTCCACTCGTAGGTTGGGATGGGATATTGACGTGCGAGTGACATTTATGAATTTATTATACCCGTGTGGGTCGGGTTTGTGGCTCTTCAATGCTATGACAAGACTTCACTTGTGACGGGCTTGTAAAAAGGCTAAATGAATGAAAACATCACACATTCTCAGTATACGTTATCTGCCAATCATCACTGTTTTATTCAGCATTCGCTTTTTTTCGGTTTTCTGAGCTTAACATAAAAACATTGGTTTCTAACAGAGGAATGATTAAGAAATAAAATGAAGGTTCAGTCTAAAGTTTGACGATTATTGAAGAGAAAAGTATTAGCCAAAACTCATTATGGAAATCTCTTTATTTTTACATGGGTGAACTCTGTACGTTATCTTACACTTGAAGCTAACCCATTTAGTACTCATTTCTATTCAATATGGATTCCCTTAGTTAAATAGACATTAAATGAGGATTGGCTAATAAATATATTAATATTTTTTGGAGTGAATAAAATTTCCTCCCTTTATAAAACGTACACACGTAATTCCCAATCACATTTTGATAAAACATTTAAACTTTATATAAAATCATAATATCACTAGAAACCCATAGATAATATTTAACAAGAAATGAATTATAACATCCATTAATTTTCAATTCTCAAACCAAACTGAATTGTGAAATTGAATTGTCGTCAGTGTACGACAATGACAACACGAACGATGACGAAGACAATGACGACCGCGACGTGAGAACCCCCTTTCCTCCCCCTACCCGTGGAAACCGCTTAAGAGGCCACTTTCCGGCCGAACACAAAACATGGCTCACGGAAAACTTCTGATTGCTAAACTAATTGAGCCAGAACACTCCACTAAACACAGGATTTTACAGGAAAGCTACATCTATGCTAGTATGCTATTCAATTTCCAGTACCTTTGAAAGCGTTTTTATGCCGATTTTTTTTTTTTTACAAAATGGCAGTTTTGACAATACTATACGTATGTTTAGTGTGTTTTTAGGATAACAAATCGTTTAAAAATTAACTACTAAAGGGCATACTAGCTTAGATCTAAGCTTAATAAATAACCTTGTGTACATTATAACGCACTATCTTGAATCGTTCAGATATGTTTTGCGAGAGTATGTTTCAAGACAAAAAGCATTGGTTAGTTAGGGCAGACGAGCAGAGGGTAGTGCCTTCTTCTAATCAAGCTCTGAATATGAAAGTTTCTTATATTAACTTGATTTGTAAATTTCAAAATTCCCCTTATTGTAAAATATAGTCTAACTTGTCTATTTTCCTTTGGATCTTTATAATTATTGATTGTTAATAATATCTTTAAAGACGGAAATGGTCATCAGTTTCCGAAACGTTGTTGTTTTTTAATCACACGGTGTCTAACTACGTATAAAACATGTTTTGCATAATAAATGAACTCGCATAAATTTATTATTGGGAGAAATATGTGTTTGGAAGTCAGTGTTCAGTTTATAGTGAACAAAGTTACACCGTGTGTCATAATGTGTTAACTTATAGGGTTCAAGAATCGCGATATTTTGTTAACTTTAACCTTGAACTAAAATTGTTTCTACTTAACTTCAGATTTTGCTTTACCGGGATTTGTTGTTAGTTTAGGCTTTGTTCAAGTTATTTGATTGAAATGTAGTACATACAGTTGAAACAAATAGTCTACGTTTTCACTAAACATATTTTGTTGATTTCATGATTTTTTTCTAATATAAAATACATACCATATACATATTTATTTATTTATTATTTATTTAACTTCTATCCTATTCAGTTATAAAATCTGTTTTACAAAGGAGGACAACTTTATAAATCAAATTACATAGATGCAGAAACAACAATAAACTACATTTAAGTAAATATTTGAAATAGTAGCATTACATCAACAATGCATTTAATACAACAATTTTGGTAACAAATAAAAATGATATTAAATGCATTTAATGAATGAATCAAATGTAGAAAAGGGTGGGGAATGAAAAGAAAAAAAGAAAAAAGCACTTATTTTGTGTGCATTATGCTTACAATTACCCGGAAGATCCTCTCTCATACAAAACAATATTAAAAATCATCTATAACTTATCTTCTTCAATATTCAGCAGATAGCAGCAGATATTTAGTTCGTGTTTGTTTACGCATCTTATGCTTACAAAATTTCCAAAACTTGCTATTTCTATTCGTTAAGTCTTGTTACTGTAAACTTCGCGCTCTCCCAGACTAAGTTCGCCATTCGCTGCACAAGCACTTAAAAATAAGTTATGCAAAAGCTTCAAGTTTTCATAACTTTCACACAGGAAACTCCTCCGCTATTGATGGGGGAGCCAATGTGTGCACATAAGAAATAACGAATTTATTATTTACTTATTGCTGTAGTTAAGTACTAATAAATAAATCCATTCATTCATTCATTCGTATTTAGAGTCTACCCACTCAGTCATACACCAACTGATTTTCAGTGGGGGACAGTAAACCAAAGCGACCAAGCCAACCCTGTAGGCCCCGATGCAATCGATGAGTGAGCGATTACCAACCAAAGATCGATAATTTTTAATGGAAAATATAGCAATCAGTGGTATGGACAATGTTAACACCCGCGGATCAACGCCAGAATCAACAAGGCCGATTCAGAACAACTTTGAATTTGTTATGTGCCTCGTTGCTAGGACGGCTCCAAAGTCACCGTTTACAAATTCCTAAGACAAGAACTGATGGACTTAAGTCCAATTAAGTCCAGTTAAAAAACTTCTGACTTAAGCGGGAATCGAACCCTGCACCTTCTGCATTGAAAGCAGAGACGCTAACCACAAGACCAACGAGCCACACAATAGTTCCCCCGTCCCATTGTTAGTTGGATTAAGTGATATCTCGACTATTAAAAATAACTATTACAATGTGATCTGATGCTCATAGTATTTAAACCGAAAACTTTATTAACATTTAGATGTGTATAAATAGCACTTTTTTAACGTTAACCAAGGTAATTTATGTTTTCGAAACTAACAATATTTCTAAACTATTTATCTCTCTGTCATGTTTTGGTTATCTTCTGTAAACATCCATTGAAGATGACCGAACATGCAAAAGAAGCTGGAATAGCTTATAAATATTGTTTAAAAAAATGTGTATCGTACTGACCTTGGTTTGACAATTCTTTTTAGGCATTGCCTTTCAACAAGGATAATAATGTCATTGGCGGCCCTGAAGTTCAGGGGGGAAGAACTAACTTTACTAAAAACGGGATCAGTTTTGGAACCAAAATATATATCGGGGGTGACAGTTTATTCGTGTATCTTTATTTATAGTGATAACTTCGTCCCCTATGTTAGGTTATCCCGCAGTCTGCACCTTTGCTTGTTAAAAATAAAAACTAACAGCGGAATTAATTTTCCAACCTTTTTTACCCGGCACCTCCACCAAAATCGATAACTGGGTGAAGTGTTATGTCTTCTGAGACTATTAATTGATTAAGTAGCTTCGCTCTCTATTAAAGATATCCCCCCTTCCCTCCCACTAACTTGTTAAAAATATGAATGGTCATTCAGATTCAGTAAAATCTCTCTCAGTACTTTACACTTACTTAACGAAAACAAAATATATTCCTGAACCACATCGTTGGTTTTCACTTCAGGTTGTTAATAAGGTTACTTTTCTTCATTCTTCATTCTTTCTCTTCGATTCTAAACTGCGCTTTCCTTCACTGTATCGAACGTTCGATTGGCTGATTGGCTGTTATCCTTGTTCTGGGTCATGTTTGCCATCGTTTATAACGAAGAGCTACATCATTAATTCTAACAAACGGAGTTTTCGTATTTCGTTGCATTGGCAACGAGAGAATATCTTTTCCTTCGGTTGTACGGTTGGTATCATTGCGACCCGGATGATACAGAAAATACCTTGCGGCGAATTATTTCTACCTGTTGTTTGGTTTGTCGGTAATTGACTAATTAAATGTTATGTGTAAACAACTGAGCAAGGAAGGAAGGGTGTTTTTACTTCGAATACAGGAAACTAGGAGATGAATTAATATCTTTGCTGTTATGTTCATGTGATAATTAAGGGCGTGTAAATGTTTACACAGTAAATAAAATTATGAGAGAAGCTCTAATGTTCTTTAACGGTTTCAAGAATGAATACTATATCGTGTAACAGTTTGTCGCATTTTTTTATTGTGTTCGTTATTTGTAGGTGTTATTATTATATAAATTATTACATTCCCATGCTTCGTAGACATAAACATTATTATTTTAATGGACTGTGCAAATATTATGAACATATTAATTTATTTTTAATTGACAATGTATCTTTGGTCATTTTTGCTGTAAGACTAATATGTACGAATGGATAAACAAAGTCTAAATGGTTCACGCGCTAACGGTTAGGGAATGTTTATAATATTGTGATCACTTCTTGTCCATAGTGACTAAAGTTTTAATGTTGTTTCTCCCCCCCCCCCCCACAACCCTCCCCCACCCTTTCCGACTAGTCTTCCAATGGAAGGTGTACACAGATGTATAAGCAACGACTATCATGACCACAAGCATTCGCCATTGGATTTATGATGCCAAAAATATTTAACTTGTTAATATTTTACATTGACCAATTTTTTTATGGTCCAGGGATTGAACCCGGGTCACTGCTTTGTAGATCTGAATGGATTTTGTAATTCATATATTGTATTAAATATTATCCTTATTTATAATAAATATTATTTGTATGACTCCACTTACAAGTGTGTTTTCGACAAATTTAATCGAGAAAAGTGCTCGAGGTTATATTTGCATTAATTGCAATAATATCATATTATTACACCCGTCAAGAATAATTTTAAAAAAAAACACGCCTTTCTCTTGCCGTTTCGCACGAAGAGGCTTAAGTGTGTTATTTCTATAATTAAAATCAGAGGCAAACTTTTAAATCCCAAAAACAAAAACTAATCCCTACTTAGGTCTGTCGCACGAAATATAATCAGAGAATTAGGCTCAAATAAAAATTAAAAAGTTTAATGCGTGGTCAAGTTCAAAGCGGTCGTTTAGGCTGGAAAGAAAAACAAAAAGATGAACGGGAAAGTTTCAAACTCTCTTCTCGTTTGACATATTTTCCATTTCGACGATTTTCATTAAAGTTTCCATGACTAACAAAAAAAATTAGTTTCAATTTATAAATCTCACAGAAGGATTGCGTTTCAGTTTCGTCGTTGACAAACAAAGTCTGGGGTTTTGGTGCGTCCAACTTAGAGCTAGGGTTTAGTGAAGGCCAATGGGTTTAACCACAAAAATACGGATCCTCACATAAAAAAGTTCCTCCGTACTTTTCCTATTTTAATCTTCACAAATCAAGATCGAGTCTGTAAAGTCGGGGTGTAAAACGTAGTGTGGGTGTTACCTTGTGGAATTATGTTGGTCTTAAAGTTAACTAGGGGTCGAGGAAGACGGGACGAGCGCTGGTAGTGATGACCTCCCCGTGGGACTCTTCAAGTGGAGGATGGGCTGATAAGAGACGGGGCTGCACGCTAACTAGATTAGCCTTGCAAGCACGACTTAAACACGAGATTACTCTAGTAAAAGTGGGAGTACCCTCTTGAGTACACGAACATCAAACAACTTTTACAACTAACCTAACTAATAGAAAGGTAGACGAAGTAAATGACAGTTCGTTCGTTCAATTATGTCGATACTTTCAGTTCACTTAATAATACACACACAAATATTTTCAGTGGAGATTATGGAATTATATTCATCAAAACGGTTCTTTATTGATCAATGCAGTGGCGTACGCAGATTACATTTTTTTTTTGGGGGGGAGGGACTTTGACCAACTATTTAACAAGCTGCATCTGCTTTGTGAAAGTTATTCATTAAATGTGAACGTAAACAAACTAATCTATACTACAAAATGACGTGCCACGAGTGCGGTATGTATAAAAAAATCATCAATGTGCTCCTATTTGATGTTGACACCGAAAGGAACAACAATTTACTTCTAAGAAAAATGTCAACAAACATGGCTGATCAAATTAGGCCTGGTGAGTTTCATAAAAGGTAGGATTAGACTTAGCCATACACTCTGACCTAGAAACATGTAAAACCACCACTGACAAAGAAACATTTCTTCAATGTCAACAAGATTATGGAATGACAAAGCCACATCCTAACTCTTTTGCAAACCAACAGCAAACTCTAACTCTGACTAGCTCTTACAATAACGAACACCCAACTGGAACTAGGTTCAACCAAAAGACAGCTGATGTAAGATCCGAGTATAAGCCTAACCACGGCGTTAGTTATAATGACATACCTAAGCCTCTTGTCCACATGCCACATATGTCTTGTTTGTTAGCGTCTCTGCTTCCAATCCAGAAGGTCCAGGGTTCGATTCCCGTCAAAGTCAGAAGTTTTTTAACTTTAGATTTGGACTTAAGTCCATCAGTTCTGCCTTAGGAGTTTGTAAACGGTGACTTTGGAGCCGTCCTAGCAACGAAGCACATAATAAATTCAGAGTTGTTCTGAATCGGCCTTGTTGATTTTGGCGTTGATTAACGGGTGTTTCGCACTGTCCATACAACCGATTGCTATATTTTCTATGCAAAATATCGATCGTTGGTAGGGTATCGGTTATCGCTCACTCGTCGATTGCGTTGGGGAATCAAAACTCTCCGGCTCCACTCTCGACTGGAACTTTTGCATCTGCAGTAGTCAATAAAAGTAAGAAAATCAAAGAAAACAAGAGAATTCAACCCGAGTCAGAAGAAGAGCGTTTTCAAGAGGTGAAATATAAGCACCGGCGCACTAAAGTGATTGTTGGCTCAAGTACCGGTAGCTCATCGGCGTCTCTACCGGTTGCGGAGCGGATGGCATGGCTTCACCTATGGAGGTTGCACGAAGGTGTTACCCCGGACGAAGTTATGAATTACCTGAAAGAAAAGGAGCCTGGAAAAAAGTACGTGTGTGAACAACAAAAAACCAAAGGAAATTATAGTTCATTTAAAGTGGGCGTGCCACTTGAAATGCAGGCTACTCTTCTCAATGCAGACTTCTGGCCGAATGGAGCTGCAGTAAGCCGCTGGTTTTTTCGGGTGACCTCGAAGGAGATACCCTTGAGGTAATCAATCAAGCGCGTCAAAAAGATTCCTTAAAAATACTCCATCTAAATATCCAGTGTTTAAGAAACAAAAGAGTGGAATTGGAGATATTTCTTAGGGAGAACAACTATGACATTTTATGTTTTACTGAACATTGGCTAGTTAAAGATGAATTAGAAGGTTTCAATATAGCAGGCTACAAACTTGCTAGTGCGATGTGTCGTGCACACTATAAACATGGGGGTGTGTGTATTTTTGTTAAACTGTGTCATATAGAGAACACTGTGGATGTAACAAAAATAAAAACATTTTCCACGGAAAAGATCATGGAGTGTTCTGCAATACGTCTGTGCGACCCGTTACGCTCTACTCAGGTTGTCATAGCTGTGATATACAGGTCGCCCACTCAACATGGACCGTGTGAAAATTTTAATCAGTTTATCTTAAAATTAGGTGCGATGTTGACAGAGCTGAACGAGTTTAACAGTCCCGTCGTTTTGTGTGGCGACTTTAATATCGATTTCCTAAAGGCTAGTGATACTAGGAGCGAGTTACGTGATCTATTCGATAGTTTTAAGATGAATGTCATGATAAATGAGGTCACTCGCTTCAATGTAAATACAGGTCGGGGTACTTGCATTGATAATATCATTACAAATATAGAAGCAAGTGATGTGGTTGTCAATGTCACGGAGCCATTACTCTCAGACCACTTAGCGCAGGAAATCAACATTGCCTGGACCTCCAACAACACTGAGGAGGAAGCAATGTTTACCAAACAAAGAATTTTCAGCGAGTCAAATATTAGAAACTTTAGTGAAATGCTGGAAAATGAGACTTGGGCTGGTGTTTATTCTGGTTTATGTAAAAACACAAACGCTATGTTTGAATGCTTTATGAATATATTTTTAATGTATTTTTACTTATGTTTTCCCTTAAAGAGTAAGTGTTTTAAAAATACCCGCGGCTCTAACCCTTGGTGTAATGAGGAATTGTGGACAATGAAACGGACCCTCAGAGAGCTTTATAATGACATGCAATTGTTTAAAACGGTAGACTCAAAAATAGGTACAGAAACTATAAAAAGAATTACCGTGCGCATATACAAGAAGCCAAGAAAAAATACTACTCGTCAAAAATTCGTAACTCACAGAACAAATCAAAAACGTTGTGGAACATTGTTAAAAATGAGACTGGAAAACAAAATAACAATATCGTGAAAAACATTTCTTTAAAAAACAGTGACAATGGATCTATAATAAGTGATCCCACAGGCGTAGCACAGAAACTAAATAACTACTTTGTAAACGTTGCTCAATCGTTGGTAACGAGTATGGGTCCAGTACCAAGAGACTTAACACTAACTCAGTGCAATGACAAAACTATATTTTTAAGTGACGTAACTGAGGGTGAAGTGCTAGACATACTAAATGATTTATCCAACAAGAATTCGTCAGGATCTGATGAAATACCTTGTTCGCTTGTGAGGTCAATCAGAAGGTTCATTGTCGCTCCTCTGTGTCTTATAATAAATAATTCCTTTCAAACTGGTGTATTTCCAGCTATGTTGAAAATAGCGAAAGTAGTTCCAATCTTTAAAACTGGTGATCAACAAAACATGAAAAACTATAGACCTATATCTTTGTTGTCAGTATTTTCAAAGGTTTTTGAAATAGCTATGCATAGGAGAATAGTTGCTTTCTGTGAAAAGTATAATGTTATTTCAAACATGCAACATGGTTTTAGAGCTAAAAGATCAACTGAAACAGCCATCTTCGAATTTACTAACGCAATTTCTGGCTCCTTAGACAATGGTAATATAACTGCAGGATTATTTCTAGACTTAAGCAAAGCTTTGATTGTATTGACCATTCAATATTGCTGACCAAAATTAGTTTGTGTGGTCTTAGAGGGAAATGTTGGGATTGGATAAGGTCGTACCTTAGTAACCGTTTTCAGTTTGTTACTAATAAATTTAAATCATCTCGAATACTAGCCAGTGCCAAATCTGATAATTTACCGGTCACATCAGGTGTGCCTCAAGGATCTGTGTTGGGCCCTCTGTTTTACACACTCTACGTCAACGATATTTGTAGCTATATAGCAACAATTTTTAAAATTATTATGTATGCTGACGACACCACAGTTATTGTTAGTGCTAAGACCTTAGAAGAATTAATAGCTCTTTTAAATTTATTAATCAGTAAGTTGCAAGTATATTTTGCTTCAAATAACCTAGTACTTAACAAGGATAAAACCATGGTAATATTGTTCTCAGCTAGTGGTGTACCTGATTCATTTTTAACTATACTTGAAAAACGGTGTAATATTAAACAATGCAATTTTATAAAAATTTTAGGAATATTTGTTGACCAAAATCTTAAGTGGAGTAACCAGCTAGATTACATGTGTGCTAGGATTAATTCCTGTTGTTATGCTTTTAAACAGATCCGTAATTTATGTGATTTAGACTCCCTGATAACTATGTATTATGGTTATGTATATTCGGTGCTAAGGTACGGTGCCATAGTATGGGGCGAGTGCCCAAACGTGGACAGAGTTCTCAAAGCTCAAAAAAGAGTGCTAAGGTCAATGCTAGGATTAAGTAATAGGACATCATGTAAACCAGTTTTTAAACGACTGAGAATTTTAACTGTACCCTCTTTATATATTTTTAACTCTGTTTTATGGGTGAGAAAACACCACAGTGATTTTACTTTGAATGACGAAATTCACTCTTATAATACCAGACGACAGAAAGATGTTCACACAGTGAAATATAATTTAGGTGTTTTTAAACGAAGCCCTAAGATTAAATGTGAGAGATTGTACAATAGGGTGCCGACTGATATTAAGAAAATTGACTCGTTTCATCGTTTTAAATCTGTTTTTAAGGAATATCTATTAGATAGTGCTTTCTATAAAGTGTCTGATTTTATGTAGGCCTACTGAAATATTAATAATTGTAATAAAAATATATGATAATGTATATTGTTTAAAAATGACGAAATCAGTCATAATCTGTATGATGTATGATGAATAATAAAATGAAATGAAATGAAATGAAATACAGGGTTGGCTTGGTCGCTTTGATTTACTGTCCCCCACTGAAATTCAGTTATATAACTGAGTGGGTAGACTCTAAATACAATTTATTTATTTATTTATTTATTTATTTATACCAAATTTACCCACACTGCCCGTACAACGATTTTTCCAGCCTCCATTATCATGCCAAACGGAAAGGCATAGCATATAAAAAACCCTCAAGCTACGTAAAACATGCTTAAATGAAATAAACAAAAAGAGAAAAATTTTTCCCTTCAGCACACAACAAAAATAAGCTAAAAGGGAAACCCTTCTCCTTACTAATGCCACACAGGAAGGCAGTGCAATTATAAAAAACCTCAAGCATCAGTAAAAAAATTTTAAATGCTAACCCACAAAAGGAAACTTTTTCCTGTTCACACACAAAACAATAAACTCCCAAGGAACCTCCTAGACCAAATGGACACAGATCAAAAACTATAACAGGTACTACCACGAATACTTAGACGACGAGCCTTCCTTTCTTGATGAAATACAAAAAAAAGATCAAAAAAATAATAAAAAACCTACCAGTCCTAGGTCTGTACCCACCCCCAACTTTTTGAATTCAAAAAGGGACTAAAAACAAAAAGCGAGAAACAAAGATGTTAGACAGGGGGTAGTTTAAGGACTCTATTTTTAAAGGATGCCAAAGAGAAGAAATAGTGTCTCAAGAAAAATATTCTCTTCGATTATCCAGGAATTCAGCCTCACCAGTTAAAAAAAATTGATAAAAGAAGCCCAAAATCCTGCCAAACTACACTGAAAAATTTTTAAATCCACAATGGCACAATTCTGTAAGATATCAGACCCATTACTTAAGGATAACGTCTCCCAATTACTGCGAGCTTTTAAAAAAAAAATTCCCAAATGCGACTAGTTTACCAAGTTTGCTATATCGTAAAGATTTTCCCAAACCACGGATACCCGAGATTAATTTTTCTCTGAAAGGGTGTGCAGTACACTTAGGTAGTTTTTGTTGAAACTAAAAATTTGGTTAACACCATCTGATATTTCAATGTTGGTTTTTCACCCAAAAGCAAAGGGAAAACCGAAAATTCATAATATGATCATTAAAATAAATTAGTACAATGGCGGGAAAGCCATCCCCAATTCGTTTATTTTTCGGGTGCAGAAAAGAAGGCTCAAAAATCTACAGAAAAAAAATTTTCCATGATGTCCCAAAAACATCTACTCAGCAAAAGGGAAAGTGGGCCAACTTCAGGGTAACCATTCAAAAAAAACAACTTCTAATACGGAAAATGGGACAGAGAGCAACCAGCGTTAGAGGATACAACCATAGAGACTATTTGTTCTGAAAACGATCAGCAATAAGGGACAAGTGCAGGGACAAAGACCAACTGACAGTTTTTTTACCAAAGGGAAGTGTGCCTTCTTTGGCCCAGCCGAAGACTACACAAATCCTTTTTTTTACTTAGCTGAGTATTTGAAACTGGGGCCTCCAAAATCGAAAAATTCGAATACTAAAAACCTCTCTCTAATAGACTCTACCCCCTACACTGCAGATAAATCGACAAACTGTCCTGGGTACCATCTCCCAGAACAAGATTTCCCAACAAAATCAGACTCAAGGACAAAGCAGGGACAAAGACCAATGAAAAGTTCTTCTCCCAAAGATGTAGTGTCCCTGCTTTGGACCCCCCGAAGGGGTCAGCTCCACAAAATCAAAAAATTCAAATACCAACACTCCTCTAAAAGCTTACCCCCTTTAATGCAGAAAAATGGGACAAATCTCGCCGGATTTTCTATCTCCCAAAACAAACCCCAAAACTCCGGGTAGCCCTATTTCGAAACCGCAAGAGGGGAGCCAGCCCAGGGCATCATCTGGCTCGGCACAGGGCCTGTATTGTCCACTGGTCGGGGAGATGACAATAATAGACAAACATCCCATATGCAAACTGAACGTTGTAGGCCTAACTGCCCTGCGTGGGAAGAGGCAGCCTATTTGCGAACGTCTGGACGCCCCAGGCGTCCACTTCCAAGCAGGACGCTTTACCAGTGTTTCTCTTGGGGGACAATCAAAGTCGGAAGAGATCCCAGCCTTTTTTGCGAACGTCTGAGAGGGCCAGGCGTCCACTTCCAAGCGGAACGCTGTACCAGCTGCTTCTTCGGGGAGAATCAACCTACCCCCACATGAAACCCCCAAGTAGTGGTAAAGGCAATTCCCCAATTATAATTATCAACAACAAAGGGAATAAGGGCAAGTGGGGTCTTGGGCAAAAATTTTCGAATTCAAAAACATGGCCCCCCAGAAAATAATAAAAAATTCTTACTGATCTTTCGGAAGAACAAAAAAGCGTCAAAAATATTAGCCCCCCTCTTATTTAAAACATATAAATACAATAAATAAAAATCTAAGCAAAGTTGCTAGTTAAATACCAACCATAATGACATTACGTGGCTGATAAAACCCAATGACAAAACACCTCTCATTACCCTTAACACTCCCCCTCAAACCCAAACCCTTCAAAACACAAAGACAACATAAACAACAATATAAAAAGTAAAAAATTATTAAATACCCCATCAAATTTTAAAGGCCACACTTACAAAAAGTAGGGACTTAAATATAATTTTAGAAGGCACGACAAAAAATAAAACCGTTGATGTGCTATGTTATCAGAGCACTGGAAAAAAAGTAAAAGTTAAAAGTATTTGATTGATAACTCCCACACTAGTTTCCTCGTTTTGCAGAAATTCTCATATACATGGGGGGGTTTGAAATTTTTTGTGATCAACACACTGTTTTTGAAGTTAACTCAAACCAAAAATTACTAACTATAGTTGTGATTTAAATTTTTGAATTGCTTGCTTTAAAATTGAATTTAAGTACAAATAAAAAAACACAGGGGTATCTAATATCATAATCGTCGTAATTTAAGGTCCACAAATGGAACTTTAAAAAATTTTTCTAGAAAAAAGGGGAAAAAATTATCTTAAACTATTAAAATCAAATAAACTTTTAGAGTTTTGGGTGACTTAATGTAAAAGTCCCCCAAAAATATAAGACCCGAAAAAAGATAAATAATTAATCCCCTTTAGTCTTTTAAACCCCTTATATCCCCCAAAAAATAAACCCAACTGGGTTTTTGCCCAAAGGTGGCAAACATCATCCATCATTGAAAAACTAGCAAAAAAATACTCCTTCCATTCGACACAGGTATTAAACCTTTGGGTATTGCCGACCATTATGCCAAGAAAATAAAAATTAAATTAAAAAAATTATTTTCCCTCCAACCAACACAAAAAAAAATTAAATTTATTAAATGATACCACATTAATAATCTTATCGAGAGACTTTAAAAAAGAAATGTGGGATGATGTTTTCACAGCTAAAATGGCTGATGTAAATACAATACTTTAACAGAACCAGTCATATTCAGTGAAAATTGTCCATTTTTAAAACTATAAAAAAAAAAACCATTCTACAAAAAACAAAAATGGATATCGAAGGGTATAAAAATCTCGAGTTTAAAATAAGAGAAGTCTTCTTTATATAAAAATCATTTTCCAAAAGTGACATTTTCCCTTTAAAATTAGTTAAATATATTAAAAATTTTTAAACAAGTTTAAAAAAAGCAAAAAGTAAAACAAAATTAAAGGCAGTATATCCAAGCAACAAAAAGCAAAAAGTACTGGAAAATTATAAATTTAGAGCAAACAGAAAACCTATTTAAACCCCCTGAAAATATTAATCTATCATAGTAACAATGAATTTAAAAAAAGACTCTAAAATGGTAGCAAAAATCCTTTAAAAGCATTTTTCTAAAGAAGCCTCTGACCTAACAAAAACTTGTAAAACAAGGAAGTAATCAAAAATTTACTTTCATTGTTATTGCAAAGACAACAAAAGGCCCCGTAAATTCTTTATATTTTTATAAAAATGATATTAATGAAAAAAAAAATATTGTTTGGGAAATAAAAACATCTCACTCTGAGGAGTAGATGGATAAACTATTGTTTTAAAGAAAAAGTATCCATATGTTTGCTGCCCTCTATGTGAATTTTTAAAACCCGTCAAAAAAGGGTCTTTCCACAAGCACTAAAAAATCCAAAAAAATTCCCTACTAAAAAAAAAAGTAAAATTTTGGGAAGAAATTTTGACCCATACTATTCTACTCTGTTTAAAAATATTGGAAAGAATTTTTTTAACAGATGATAAGCTTTTTAGAAAAGCACAACATTCTAACAGAAAACAAAATGGATTCAAAAGGGGGAAATCTTAGTGATACAATTAGAAGATTTCTTTAAAAGTAATAGTGAAATGGGTTTAAAAATTTTTACTCTGGGTATATTTGTGATCTCACCAAAGCTTTTGCTGTGTTTATCACAATATACTCCTCACTAAATTAGAATATTATGGAGTACGTGGTTTCTGCGCTAAAAATTTTAAAAAACATACTAACAAACAGAGTACAATATGTAGAAAAAAACTAGCAAAGAAAAAAATAAAATTTCACATACCATTTTGGGCTCTGAGAAAATTATATTGGGTACCACAAGGGGCAATTTGGCCCTTTTTTTTCATTTTCTTTATCAAAGATCTAACTGAAAGTATAGATGATGTGAACTTTTTTGCTGCGTTTTTCCACGTCATAAAGGCTGATGAAAGCAAAGCTCTTCGGGGTAAAACAGAAAAAAGACAAATAATCAAAGGGGGGTTTTCAGCTAACAAACTTATTTTAAACTCCAAAAAAAAACTATACCCCAAATTTCCACTCATTTAAAGATTAAATCTTTAAAAAAAAACCATACCTAAAAAATTTTTAGATAATTCAAATATAACAAATTTCATCAAAATGTATTTTTTAGGCTTAAAAATAGACCAAAAATCTAAAATGGCACGATCATATAAAAACTTAATACCAAAACTTAATTGTTTGTTATGCTATAAGGACCCTAAGCAGAAAGTACATCCCCCCAGCCCAAATATGCTACTATTTATTATTTGAGTCTATATAAGTCGGAATTGAATTTTGGGGGAATATCGACCCACATTCATAAAATTTTTTTTATCAAAAAAAAGCAATTAGAGCAATTTTCCCTTGATCCCCAGAACAGTAAACCTTTTTTTTTTACGCCCCAAAATCCTTACCATTCATGTTTTTTACATTTTAAAAACATATTAGTAATTAAAAAAATATACCACCTACTAGAAAAACAAATGCCATGACATGACACACTAAAAAAAATCACAAAAGCTAAAAATATCACACAAAATTGGACAAATAAACTCAGACTACTTACCAAAAACTCTTTAAACCATCTTTCCCGATCCATTAAAAAATTTCAAGCCATGACCCTTTCAAACATGAACTCAAAAAAAAATTTTTTAATTCTAAAAGCCTACTATTATTTATTTAACTTTAAAAGATACACCACAGAAATTTCCCGTTATCCTTGATATTATTGATAACTTTAAAATAATGAAATGAACCCTTATTTTTTTTACTTTTCAATAATTTTATTATTTCAAAAAATTACAATTATGTCAATTCTCATTATATTAGTATTTTTAACATTTTTTTTTTTAATTTAGCTAAAGGACACATACACTAAAAATTATGTTGTTGTTACATAAAATGTACAATTTTTCCTAAAAAAAAATTTGAAAAAAAAAAAAAAAAAATGGCCCCCAATGGGGAAGTCCGCCACAATAGCACCGCAGGCAATTTTAAAAAAAAGTATTTTTGGAGTGTTTTTTATGTGTTTGGAGAAGATGTCGAGGGGCTTAGCTGAACGGGAAAAAAGGGGGAATTAATAGATGAATTTAATTTTTTGCGTAAACCTTGATGATTCGCAGAATATGATATTAAAGCTGGGATTTAGGGGGGCTCAAGCCCCCTTTAGCCCCCTCCCCCTGGATACGCCATTGGCTCACTGATTTTATTTCAATACATGAGTATAACTTTATTTTATAAAGCCCCTACATTACTGTAAGATTTTTTTTTTTTGTTTGGGGGAATCTTTAACACAAAACCCGTCTTCAAATTCAATAGAAAAAAACAGAAAACATTTTTCAAATAACATAATTTAGTTAATGGCAAAAACGATAACATTTTCTAACGGGTAATATTAATTATAATTAATGCCATGAACGGGTGTCAAAAAAAATGTTATTTGCCGTATAAAACTTATCTTTTTTTTTTGTTTTACTTGGTTAGCATTGAAAAGTATCAATGAGTATTAGTATCAATCAAATTATCGATCGTGATTGGTTAGTAAATTTTAATCGACTTTTTTTTAAATCTTATTTACCACATTTCTGGTTTTAAACTATAATGTAGCATTCCCATGGTAATTTCATTGAGATTTCGAACTTCGTCCAGTCGAACACATTGCTGTTTACCCTCACTTTACAGATCACTATTCCATTCCAAAGCCACCGACCCCCCCCCCCAATCCAAAACACAAGCTTCGCCACTGCAGCTGAATAAATCATTATCCCGGCT
Source organism: Sweltsa coloradensis (assembly GCA_024449915.1). Taxonomy (NCBI): domain Eukaryota; kingdom Metazoa; phylum Arthropoda; class Insecta; order Plecoptera; family Chloroperlidae; genus Sweltsa; species Sweltsa coloradensis. The sequence goes on from JAMZAV010010825.1 coordinate 19,673, forward strand.
TGCAGGAGCAAAACTGCGTAAATATTGCGGGTAGCGTTTTGCTCATGAAAATTTGATATTATTTATGATCGAAAGCTTAAGGGTATATCGTGAAGAGAAGTAATTACTTGATTTGTCTCGTATTCCTACTCTTTCATGTATTTGAATCGGGAGGGATACAAAGTCATTAAGGATTAATTAGGCCTACCTTAGGCTACGCACGTTGTGTACAAGTTTAAATTGACTAGGTAGAGCTGATGAATTTAATTGTAGCTATTCACGAAAACGTTAGTAAATGGCTGGGAGACACCGTCAGCAAACTAGAGACCGGATCTTCTGATCATTAATTTATGATTCAATATTGTTCAATTCAATTCATTCGTTATATTCATCTTCGTGAAAATTTAATATACCTATGACTTTCGAAGCGTTAATTAAAAGCAAAAGAGCAAAAACGCGGAAAGGTAAAATCGTTTTTATTTTTATTTTGTATATTCCTCCTCGTAATTCTCAATTATGTATTTATCTGTATAACTTTTATCAAGTCTTTAACAATATGCATTGTTGAAGGCCTTATATGAAAATCAGTACGTACTTCAAAATGAGTCGACAATAATATACTATATACATTTACATATTTTCTTTCTCTTAGATAAAATGTATTGTGCAAGAGTTAACTGACTCTAATTTCAAATTAACCACTGTGATTATCGCCAATGACGTAAAGCATAAAACTTCATCCGATACTTTATAGAAAACTGATACAAATGACTTGTTACGTTCAGTAAACACTTACAAAGTTTCAAAACTTTCGTGCAGAAATAAAAACTTTGGTAGAGAGATCCCTTGTTCATGTTTGTTTATTCTGAAATTGAAACCTTTTATTGTAAACAGTTTGCAAATGTTATTTAAACCCAATTTCAATATGTTTCCCTCTACGTTAGAAAAGCCTCATACGTCAGTTCTTATCAAATCAATTTGTAAACATATCTTACATTTTCTTCTATATTTGTTTTTCTCGAAGTTCTTTGTCTTGTGAGGGAGGATAGACGATATTCTTTCAGCCGAGGTTAAAGACATAGGTGTGCTGACGAGGCCCTCTCCCTTGAGTGGCCTGGGTGTTTGCGCGCGGAGGGGGGAGAGGGGGGGTAATGTCCTCCGAGGCCGCAGCCACATCAGTCGGAAACAAAAAAGAGAACGTTTTGATAAATGGCGTATCTTCGTACCGTGTCCTGTTTTCCTCTTCTAGACAGGATTCAAATAGTTGAATGTCGACTCAAGTGAAGGTTTCGTCTGATGCGCTTGATTTATACGGTACGTGTGGCGCACCCTGTGTGGGTTGCAACGAACTCGATAACCTTGTTGGCTGGAAACAGATTGAAACTTTTATATGGAGCGAAAAAAACAATACTCATTTATAAAAGAGCGAGTCATCATTCGTCTCCTGTGTCGTACTGTGTACGGTTTCTAACGAAGAGAGTGCACTTTTATTTTGTGTTGTGGGTTTTGGTGATGTTTCGAGTAAAGTGTGACTTACAAAATATTTGGTGGATAACTTTTATAAGTTAAGATTAAGTTTGTTTTATGTTAAGGAATACAATCAGGTGTATTTTTAAACTAAAAACAAATTGATTAATGCCTACGCCAGACACATTGTACATTAAAAAATAGGCGTATAAGTATTTATATTTAATACATTCAGAATTAAAAACCATCCCGAGGGGGCCCCC
>JAMZAV010010826.1:0-22196 GCA_024449915.1 Sweltsa coloradensis
AATATCCAACCTATCTTTTTCTTTGAGCCCATCACTTTTAGGTATTTGATTGCTTCATTTGCAAATCTTGTATTTTAAAAGTTCAAACATTTTAAGAATAAGAACCAAAGGCAGAAAAATTCTAGGGTTATTCATTGAAGTTTTCTATTAAAAAAAATTATTTGGACAAACACTGCTCCTTAGATAATTGGTTTGAGCGAAGCGAAGATTCCATTTCACTAAAACTGGAGAAAAAAATCTGCAATGTTTTTTTTTCTGTTTGTATTTTGGTGTGTTTTTTAAAACACGATCTGGCTAAACCGATACTCCAATTGCAATGAAATTTTATGGAGGCCTTCGAATCTCTGAACTTAGAACTGCACTGTTCAAAAAAAATCGATGGAAAAATTATTTCTCATGAAAATCGCAATTTTACGATTTTTTTTTCGATTTTAAAAAAAATCTTAAAACTCATAACACCTACATGTTTTTAAAACCGTTTGTAATGATTTTTTCACAGAACCTTAATTTTATGAATACAGATATTCGTGAGAAAATTTGAGCGCAATCGAAAAATTATTTTTTATGAAAATCGCAATTTTACGATTTTCTTTAATTTTTAAAACATTCTTTGACTTATAATCCCTACATGCTTATCCGATTATAATTATTTTACAGAACCTACTTTTATGAATTAATATTCGTGTGAAATTTGAGCGCAATCAAACAATTATTTCTCTTAATAATTGCCAATTTTACGATTTTGCTATGATGCTGCGATAATGCTTAGGCTTATACAATTTTTTTTTTTTTTTAAGTGAAAGGGTGTTTTAGTTTAAAAACAATACATCTAAACATTTACCAGACGGATATTATAATTTTAGTTTGTTTGATAAATATGATTTTTTTCTTTGCTTTGTTGGAAAATGTATGTTTTTTGAAAACAAATCTATATTTCCCATATTTTAAATTAAAAGACTAAAAATTTCCCCATCAAAAAAGTGTCTGTTGAATTTGTCAGAATAATACTTTTGAGACATTACAAAAGAAATTATCCTTTCATCTTAAAACTGTAGAAGAAATAGGAAAAAATGTTAGCAAATGTGCTAGAATAAAAGTTTTGAGATAATAGCATTTAAAAAATTTTATGGTTTTTTGGAAAATTGAGTATAATATAGCCTATAGGTTCAGTTTATTTATTTTACATGAATTCACGGGGCCCCTTATAACCTGTTTAATATAGGCTTCTTTAAAATTGCTAAAATTGTTATGAATAACATCTAAAACAGCCCTAGATTAGGCCTAATATAAAGTACCGGTAAGTCCTTTTTCCCCCCCATCCCAAAATAGCATGCTGCGTTTCAAGAAAAAAAATCATTTAATGCTTTTAGCATTATATCAGCATAAAATAAATTTATGTCAATAAATGAAAAAGTAAACTTAAAAACAATTAAAACAATAATAATGCAAAATTGCTCGGTTTTCATACAGTTTCAGTGAAACAACCTCTTAATTACGCTCATCCAACAACGCGCCTGAAAAGGCGTTTGCGAAGCTTCCTAGTATATTTAATTATTGTTTACTTAATATTACCTTTTCAACTACAAAGTTTCTTATTTATAATTATGTTTAACTTTATCCGTCCTTAATCCTTATGCATACCATAATCACTAGGAAAAACGCTTAATTTCCCGCCCGCTTTGTTGGAATGAGCGTAATTGGTGCATTGAGTTGTTAAGTGTTATGCGGATTTTCTGTTGTACTGTGAAAAAATCAAAACTAAGTTGATTTTTTTTTAAAATTTATTTAAATTAAATAAAAAATAAACTTTAAATTTTAATTTTTTTAATTAATCGTAATTTAAAAAAAGAAAAAATCGTAAAATTTCGATTTTCATAACAAAAAATTTTTTCGATTGCGCTCAGATTTTCACACGAATATATAAATTCATGAAATTAAGGTTCTGTGAAAAAATCATTACGATCGGATAAAGTATGTAGGTGCTACAAGCCAAAGAAATTTAAAAAATCAAAAAAAGTCCTAAAACTGCGATTTTTTAAAGAAATTTATCTTTCGATAACGCTCAAAATTCACACGAATATAAAACATTATAAAATTAAGGTTGGTGTGAAAAAATTATTACAATCGGACAAAGCATGCAGGTGTTATAAATCAAAGAATTTTTTAAAAATCGAAAAAAAATCGTAAAATTGCGAATTTTCTTGAGAAAATAATTTTCCGATTTGCGCTCAAAAACGTGGCAGTTCTAAGTTCAGAAATTTCGAAGGCCTCCATAAAATTTCATCGGCAATCGGAGTATCGGTTTAGCCAGAATCGTGCGGAAAAAACAGACAAAAAACAAAAGAAAAGAAAGAAAACAAAAAAACATTCCGGAATTTTTTCTCCAGTTTAGTAAAAAAGAATCTTCGCTACGCTCATCCAATTAAGCGTAGGTATCCAATACACCCACACTCACAGCTTTTAGATGGACTGGGCTGTATAAATAACTACCAGACCACGTTGTTGTTACTCGATTGCTCGTCTTTGTTCCATGTTTTTTCTTGGTGTTACCCAACAGCATTTTATATCCTTTTATTTGGGTGGATCACAAAATAAAAGACAATATATCTCCATTTAGGCATTTACAATACAACTTGTCTTCATTTGTGAAGTTATTAATTTGTAGGAAATTACTGTAGGCCTACACAACTCTATAAGTTTTCCAATTTGAAGTGAATTGCTTGATTGCTTTACATTGTTTAAATTTTTAAGAGTGGATAAAGCAAAAAAATTTTAACATTTCACCAGTGTTAATTCTAGTTTTTTAAATTATTGAAAGAACTGCCCAAGTGGGTAGAATGGCTGACTCAATGTCATACAATGCTTTCAATTCAACTAGTATATAATTATGTATGGGACTCGTTGAGCAACTGAACGAGTGAAAAAAATCAAAAAATGTTAGTTGCTTTTTTTTTTAAATCCATCCATGAACTTGTGAGTGATGTGCACCATCCTTTGTGCCTTTAAAACTTATTTACATAAACAGTATCATGGGGTGTTACTGTGTAGTACAGTATCTACGAAAGATTTTAGTTAAGACGTTTCTCCCAGACGTAATATAGTACTTTACATAATATTATGGCGCTCAATCAAAAATTAAAATCAAAATTCATATATCTAGGTCTATTGAGGAATTTACTCATGACGTGTTGCACTTAATTAATAACTAATTTATAAAAAACTTTTTTAGAGTAGTAAGGTCCACAAATTTTTATTAAGATAAGATTTTAATTTATAAAAAACACAACGTCATAGTTTGGTATTGCCAATCATTAACCATTTACGTATTCCAAGCAATCAGTAGGCCTATTGTATTCAATGCCCAATGAAATATAAAAATACATATAACAGTAAATTAACAACTAGGTTTTTTGTGATTATCTTACTTATATACAAACTTATATACAAATCTTTTTTCTAGTGTGCTTAATAAAAATTTGTATGCGTGCTAATTAATATCCCAACCTTGTGCATCGTTTTTTTTTAATGTACGGTTTTAAAATGTATTTGTAAAGAAAAACAGCAACATGTTGCAATTTTTCAACACAAACTGCTGAGTGCATTACATTACAACAATGTGGTGACCCAAACTATGACGTCATTTATGCCGTAAGCGCAAGAAATACAGTAAAAACAGTGAAACTTTATTTTACCTCAATAGAATTCAGATTTAGTTCACGCAGGTCAATATTAGTACTAGATTAGCAGTCCGTATGGGTCTATCTTGACTTTTGAATAGAAATTACCTTCTTATCAAAATCTTTTACTTTTTAATTTGCATGTTGGCCGTTGATGATGCTATTGATAAAGTCAATTCAGAAAATTTTTAGCAATTTTGTTTCACAAATAGAAAGTGGCATGCTAGGCGAAAAGAGACCTATGTATTCCTTGCCGTGCTGTATAGTTTTATGTCAAATCCTCACGACGGTGAACAGTAAACCCTCGTTAAATTCAAACTCGGTTAATTCAAAAATAGTGTTGGAAGTTCTTACAGAAGCTTTTGGTATAGGCCTATGACTTAATGTTCAATATATTAATTAATTTTTTATAGAACTTTCAACTTTTGTAGTTCCTTGGGCTAGGGAGACACTGTATTCTGTTTCAAGCATTGCTTTTTAACAACTTTATATGATATGTATTGTATTTATTTATTATTTTTAGTTTTTAACTAAGTTGGAATATTTAGATGTACATATTGTGACCTTGTCACTAAGTAAAACCTTAAGTTAAGTTACGTACCCTAAGATTGCTGTTTATGTCAATACTGGTTTCAAATCTCTCGCAGAGTAATTCCAAGGTGGTGGCGGCATCCCTAATCATGGTCAATTGCAAATCACAGTCTAGCTTTCAAGCTTTCAAACACTTTCTGGTTACAATAATCCTAGATTAACTGACTCCATGACCGACAGTGATGGCTCGAGCGTTAAGTGTGACTCTGTTTCGGGACGGCCTGGATATCAAATAACATTGAGACATATTATAATCTTAATCTTGTAGGAAGGTTTTTTTCCGAGGGTTTTCCTCGGGCGTTAATGCGAATGCAAGGGATTGAGTCCTTGTAAACAGACCACGGACATCCTTCACAACTGTCCTTACTCTAATATACCCTTGTTAGACACATGAAGAGGGGCATGAATTGCATCCTGTGCATGCTTCCCACGAAAAATTTATTAATGACTCCATGATTTGCAAATGGCCTTGGTTTTATATGTTGTTCTCTAAGGCAGCTCTCTTGATTATGTATCATGGACGACTGGCATACTTGCAATCAACAATAGGTCTGTTCAATTTGGCTACAACAATAAACTCTTTCTTTGTACGGGTAGGGCATTTTGTATATAATATCCTTTGGTATAGAAGTCCCTATATAGGCCTAAGCGATATTGTTTTTTCAGGTAAACTTGCAGTAGGTTTCGTTTTTGGCAAATCCGATTTATTAAGTGTTGACAGGACAGACACATAGAGTAGATAATAGTCGAGTAGTAGGCCTAATTAATTTGCCAATCGACATGTACATGATACATATTATTATTGTATGTACAGTATACGGTTTGTAAAGTCAAGTCAAGTTTGATACTACACAATACTATCCTTAAGTATATTGATATGCAGTTGTTGCGTTGCAATAATGCCGTGTGCAATTAGCAACTTCTTACTTGATGAATAACAGTTTCAAAGTACAAACATCAAATCAAATATAGAGATATCAAACAAGAAAAGTGTATTTTTTAATGTTAAACATTGCTGACATGATATAGTAATAATCATTGTCACTTTGAATTAGTTTAAAATTCAATTTACAAAATATGTAACCTACAATTACATACTTGTAGGTTCATGCTTGCATTTGTGCCTGAATGCTTGTGGTCCTTTGGGCGTCACCCACTTTTCAATGCAGAAGGTCCCGGGTTCAAATCCTGGTTCCAGCAAGTTTTAAACTGTAAAAGGTGACTTTGGAGCCAACAATAAAGCAAATAAGAAATTACGTCCACTCGTAAAATCATTAGCTTGCATCTGAATGGGTCGGCTCTTTGTACACATTTGTTTTTATTTATTTACTGACCTTGACTATAACATTGTTGTGATAATAGTTTACACACCAGCATCTGTTGAAGGTTATTTCCCTGTTTGCCAAAAACAAACCAATTTCAAGAGAAAGATTTTAATTTGAAAAGAGTGTTCATTCTTTCAAGCAGTGTTGTGCAGTTTTTGTAACTGAATAAAATAAACATTGAATAAACTGAAATATTTTGGAGGTTTCGATAATGAATTCAGCATGGAACCTAGTTCATAGAACATATTCTTTTTAGAATTTGAAGTGAGAACTAGAAACATTCTCTACCGCTAGACCCAAGACCGGCCATGATGTCAAGGTTGGCCAAATGTGGGCATTTCAGAAGATGGTCTGTCATGAATTAATACAGAAGCTCGGCTTTTTATTTTTAGGCCTAATTGAAATAAAGTAGACTCAGTGATATAGTTAAGCCCCCTTTTACTCTTCTTTTGGCAAAAGTCTAACTTATCACAGTAATTTTAATGTTTAAATTAATTTTAATGTTTGGTAATCTTAAATTCCTTATAGCCCAGGAGGGAAGAAAATTTTTTATGGTGTACCCGGACAAAATTCCGAACAAGCTGAAAATTTGCACACATGTTCAGTTGATCATTCTAAACAATAGTTGAAAGTCCCCCAAGCTCGCCGCGTGCGTCTTGAGATATAGTGGCAAAAGGGCTTAAGTGCCAAAAATTTGTTATTTGCAATTTCAACCATTTTTTTTACACATATATCTACAAATTATTAAATATTTCTACGGAAGTAAAGTTAAATCAGTCATAAGCTTCGACCCATGCGTGGCAAAAGGGCGTAAGTGCCAAAAAATATGATATTTCAATAATTTCAATACATTTTGACATACGGATGTGCAACTGCAAAATTATTATGTATTCATACAACGGAAACGTGAAATTGTTCCCTTTTCTTCGACCAGTGTGTCTTGACACATGGTGGCATAAGGGCGTAAGTGACAATTAGATATGTTATTTTTTGTTTCAACAAACTTATTGACATTCATATATATGAAAATTATTTAGTATTCGTACGAGACAAAAGTAAACATCTTCCCCGAGCTTCGTTGCTGGCTTCTTGATAAATGGTGGCAAAAGGGCGTAATTGACATCATAATTCAGTATTTAATATTAAAAGGCTTTTGACATTCAACTACGTTTATTGTAACATATGAATACCATACAATGGACACTCAATGTATAATCCATGCATGCTGACTGACTTGCAAAGAACCATTACAAAATCGTTGTAAGTAGCAGATTGGACATAACCAAATTTATAAAATATTTACCCCGACATTCTCAAACGGCATGCATAGACATAGTTTGGCGAAGATCTGGTGTGTTTTGAGCTGGAAAGTTTTAACATATTCAAAGCTTGAAAAACTCATCTCATGTTAAAAATAATAAAACGGATTTTGAAAGGGATTCGAGCAGGAGCTGTGGACAACCTAGCTTGGGCTTGGCTGTCTGTAGTGTCACATCACTACAGATCATGAGCTGTGACTCTTGATGTAATAGCCTAGTGGCAAAATGGCGTAAGTCACAAAACTATATAATTCAGTCATATGATTTAAAATATTTGCTTGTACGTTTGCCAGATTATCAGCCGGCAACATATTGAAGCACTAAAAGGTCATCATACTCAAGATAAATCCCAAACATGGCACTTAACTGACATTAATTTGGTGTCCAGTTACCCTGGTCGTACTAAAAAAGTAATTCTTTGAAGCCGATAGTGAAGCGTAAAGATAGAGTACATGTCCCTTTCTTCATTGACAAAAAGCATTACTGCGCATCACTCACATTGAAGTTTATCCGCAACATCAACACTATTTAATAGCATAATTTGGATAATGGTGATCTGAAGGACGCTTTTGGCACAAAGACGACTTTCACTGTTCGACAAAGTCTTCTTTTGTTAAACTACGACAAAATCACATATTATTGTCACAGAGTTGCGGGCTCAATCTCCAATATACATTAAACTACCATGCCGACACAGATATTAAACTTTGCATGTGTCAAACTTTGCATGTAGTGTCGTGATGCCGCCACCTCGTCCTGTTTTCATACAAGGAAGTCTATACTAAATACATGTTTTATGTTGTAATTGTGAAAAAATGCGGCTCAGTGTGTTTCAGTTGTGTTTGACGGACACAGGAGACCGTCTTGTACCAAGCTGGTGTAGGAATAACTAAGCTGCAGTTACCAAAATAAATAAGTAAATGAAATATATGCAGAAGTTTTTAAGATATAAGTTGCCTTATGTTTTTCTAACGTTTTATCACAATAGATTTTGCTGCGGTCCATTTTATTTATTTATTTATTAATTATTTAACGTCTATCCGATTTAGTTATAAAAACTTATTTACAAAGGAGGACAACTTAAAAAATTCCGTTTACTTCATTGAGCAGTAGCACTTCATTTGCAACTGCGTACTGTGAGCTCTAGATTTGATATGCTGCTAGTCCACCAGCACATTTAATAGATCTATCCATCCATCCCCTCTAGGCTTGATGGCAAACATGGGAATGTATCATACTTATTACTTTGTAGCGTTCAAAGCAAGTCGGGAGCTGTGAACATCCCAGCACATGCAATTCAGTCCACTATGCAAGCGTTCGTTTCCCACTCGGACATTTAAAAAATCAAATCGGTATTGAAATATGTTTATTCTTTCTTTGCTCATGCTCTATCTATCGTGATGTGATACTATAGTCAAGCCCAAGATAGGTTGTCCACAGCTCGTGCTCGAATCCCTTTCAAAATCCGTCTATGCAAGCCGCTTGAGAATGCTGGAGAATATTATTTTATAGGTTTGGTAATGTCCAGTCTGCTACTTACAACAATTTTGTAATGGTTCTTTATACATACAAGCTGGCCATAGCCAGTCAGTCAGCAAGCATGGATTTTACATTGAGTGTCCATTGTTTGGTATTCATGTGTTACAATAAACGTAGTTGAATGTCAAAAGCACTTTTTATGTTGAATATACAATAATGATGTCAGCTACGCCCTTTTTCCACCATTTATTTAAGACGTCAGCAACGAAGCTCGGGGAAGATGTTTACTTTATCTCGTATGAATACTTAATAATTTGCATATATACGAATGTCAATAAGTTTGTTAAGACTGAAAATAACATATCTTTGTCACTTACGCCTTATGCCACCATGTGTCAAGACACACTGGTCGAAGAAAAGGGAACAATTTCATGTTTCCGTTGTATGAATACATAATAATTTGCAGTTGCACATACGTAAGTCAAAATGTATTGAAATTATTAGAAATGTCATATTTTTGGCACTTAACCCCTTTTGCCACGCACGGGGGAAGCTAATGACTGATTTTAACTTTACTGACGTAAAAATATTTTACAATTTGTACATATTAGTGTAAAAAAAATGGTTGAAATTGAAAATAACAAATTTTTGGCACTTACGCCCTTTTGCCACTATATCTCAAGACGCACGCGGCGGAGCTTAGGGGACTTTTCAACTATTGTTTAGAATGATCAACTGAACATGTGTGCAAATTTTCAGCTTGTTCGGAATTTTGTCCGGGTAAAAGTCTTCCACTCCTGGGCTATTACTAGTTTATAAAATTTGGAAGTTGTCTTGACTATACTAGGGCTTTAGGCCTATTCTACATAACTTTAATTAAATTCACATGAAGTGGGTATAGTTTTCCATTGCTTACATAGATTCAGAAATAGAGGTATCTTAAAAAAAACGGCAAAATGGTGAAATGTAGACATCAATTAATGTTTCCAAATTTTATACATCGCTTGCAGATAACACTGTTTTAAAGAATTTACTGTTCACTATTCATATGCAACAATTCAATAAATTGAATTAGTCTGTAAGCCATATTGTTGTAGCCATCAACCAATTTATGGAGAACCTGGTTTGCTTAAACCTTAAGTACTGTACTAGAAATGAACAGACCTATTGTTGAGGTCGATGGTTGTGAGAACTTATACATTGCGACCCAGAAAAACCAGGCTTCTTAAGGTGGGAGACCCCTGCAGGTACAGTTTTTTTTATGATATCTCGAGAACGGTGCAAAATATCTAAAAACTGATTGCAACAGTAATGTGGTTTTGTTGGAATTATATAATGCAAGAAAAAATATAATAATCTGTATGGTTTGTATTTTGATTATTTGTTTAATTAATTAAATGTCTAATTAAAAACTTACTTACCATTACATTACAATCTTTTTTCGTGCAGGCTATAGTTCTCATCAAAACCACATAACATAATGTTGGCAGGGGTCTGTCACTTTAAACTCGAGCAATAATTGGGCTCATTGGCAACCCTTAAACTCTTCTGTGATTGCTTGACTCTGGGGGGGGGGGGGGGTAAGAGGCAGATACGTGTCTATAATAATTAGAGGATGTGGAAAATGCCAGTATGAAATAGCCAGTAGTAATCTCTTTGGATTGAGTTCTTAAAATTTAACTTCAGAACCTTTGAGAAAACCACTGTAAATTTATTTAAATTTAAATCTTAGGCAAGTTTTGTTAGCTGTAGAACACATTCTCACTTACTTGTTAACATCACTCCTATTATAAAATGCATGTTGTGCAAATCAAATTGATATTTAATGCCCCTCCACTGAAAATCAGTTCTGTGATGAGTGGGGAGTGAAATTTATTTATTTTAATTCTTTGCAGTCATAGTTAAATTTGTAAATCAATTTGTATGTCTGAATGGGATAGACATGAAATAAATAAATGCGGTTTCCATATAATTTAAGTGTACTGTTATTTTGCAAGCACAGAAGTACTTAAGGGTTTTCAATACTTAAATAAAACTAGGAGCAATGATGGCCACTTAACCCCAGGTGTATTTGTTCTCACGGCTGCATCGTCCTGCATAGTCCTGCATAGTGGTGTTGGCTATTTCACTCTTTTGCTGCTCTTGCTACACTTAAACAGAGTGTGCAATGTACTGACAGGGCTGATATGGAATCTTGCGAGAAGTTGCCATTTTCTGAATATCTTAGTTGTGTGTGATTGAACCCTCGCACGTTCAATCACAACTAAATGTTTGGGAAGTGGACCTCTTCAAGTTTCATCATCAGCCCTGTCTCGTCATTGGGGAGAACACTCTGTTTAAGTGAAAAGTTATTTCGTGGGGGATGGTAGCTCTGATGCGCAAAAAAGACTTAGGTAGTATAAAAAGGCGGTTTATGGTGCACTTTTTATGATTTTTTGCCATTTTTTTTTGCTTGTTTTTCATTTATTGTATTTTATTTAAATATTGTTAATAAATATATATTTTTCCAATGAAATTGTTATTATTTATTGTTATTATTTATTATTATTATTTATTATTATTATTTATTATTATTATTATTTATTATAAATATTTAGCCTTGGAAAAAACAGCTAAGTCCATAAACTAGGTCAACTGCTAAGTTTAGCAGCTGACGTAGTAAATGGCCTTGAAAAAAATGGCTATGTCCATAAACTAGGTCAACTGCTAACTTGCAAGGTTAGCAGCTGACCTAGTAAGTGACCTTGAAAAAATTGACTAAGTCGAACATTTGGAATGTTGGGCAAGAACCTATCGCTATGTCTACACATTCATTTAAATGTTTCCCTTCAATGGACCAGTCTAAATGTAAAGTGTTGAGCTCAACACCCAAAAAGGAGTTGTGCTCAACACTTTTCATTTAAATAAGTCCATTGAAAGGAACATTTAAATGACAAGTGCAGAATAGCAATGGATGCCCAACCTTCCAAATATAGAGGCCAACATACCTGCAACAATGGGAACAAAAAGGTGATTGCTATAGATACAATTAAATGAATACAATCAGTATGTGTTAAACATATATTGAACAGTATAACATAGTACATGGAATAGTCTACATGGAATAGTCTACATGAAATAGTCTATGACTAATGGCCTTGAAAACAGAAAGTGATAAGGGTTAGCATTTGTTTTCGGACCAAGCTGTTTGAGGCAGAGGTGGTTGGTTACCGTGCACATGGAGAGATGGTGAAGGTTCGGTAGAGTAGAACTTTGCAGTACTGGTTGAGTGCCGGCATCTTGTAGGACAAGTTGCAACCATTCCCAATCACCTGAAATGCAAGAAACAGAATCAATTAGCAATTGTGCATATGTTGGCAGCCAGGCTGGCAACATGCATTTTTACTACATTTAAGGAAATCCATCCCAATATGGCACGCGATTGGCCAGTTCAGCCAAGTGGTAGCCATTTTGGAATTATTTCCGTAGATACAGCAATGAATGCAGTGTTGGGACACCTAGTTCAGGTGTAGCACCTTCAACACAGCCACAGTTACTTTCTGTTATCAACGAGTTATTACCCCCAGTCGGGGCAAACATTTACAATAACCATCATAACATAGGCCTAACTAATTAAATAGTCTATGTTAAAATTACATAATTTTTACCTTTTACACTAACTTGACACTGGCTACCTACACATTTAATTGGCAGCAACTTGCTGATGCTGACATTGGCTTGTGAACCGTGACCAATCCGAGAGCTTCGATATAAAATACCAATCGCTGATTGGCTACGATTCACCCATCGATTAATCGATTATAGACAAGATTGATACAGAACCAGTTGGATAGGCTTTGCTTAGGGGAATGGAAGTCTAGGGAATTAATTAAGTGTAGACCTTATAGACCAGGAGCTAATTCCTGTAGGGGCAATATTAACAAAATTGGCTCACCCCACTTAACATCTCAAATCTGACTTGACCACGTTAGTATGTACCTTATGAAACATCCCCAGGTAGTATGTCACTTCGAATTGTAGTATACGTTGTTTTTAGAGGCCATTTTGTTTTTGAATGTGCAATCATTGAAACGCTTACTCACTACTGTCTTTAAATGTACACAACTCGGGACTCTGTTAACCGATTTTAATTTATTAAGAACCGATTTGTAGGTGACTGTATGCTTTCCCTATTATATACAATCAATTTTTAATAAACATGATTTCATTGCTAAAAAATGCAGGCACAGCAAAGTTAGTGTAAATAATTTTACTAAAATGTGATTCAAGCATAATTCACAAATTATTTTGGTCAGTTAGCACTATGTTTTTATACAAATTATTAGGATTTATAAAACTAACTCATGTACAACATATATAAAAAATACGGATTATTGCACGTTTGAGTATATAAGCGTTGAACGCCGAGCATTTTCATTCAGTTGATTGTACGCTATTTAACTATGATTTTCATTTAACTTCATTTTGTCATTGAGCTAGTAAAGAATAACATTTAAAAAGTAGTTCCAACAAACAATACATGCAAATGGTAAAATTGATTGATACTAGGAAAACGCTTAAGTCCCGCCGCGTTGTTGGATGAGCGTAATTGGTGCATTGAGCTGCCATACTAAGTTGAAGATTTTTTTAAATTAAATTAAATTAAATGAAAAAATTGTAATATTGAAATTTTCATAAGAAATAATTATTCAATTGCGCACAAATTTTACACAAATATATGAATTTATAAAATTAAGGTTCTGTGAAAAAATTATTACAATAGGATAAAGCATAATTATAGGTGTTATAAGTCAAAGAATTGTTAAAAAAAAAAAAACGTAAAATTTTGATTTTCATGAGAAATAGTTTTTTGATTGGGCTCAAATTTCACACGAATACATGAATTCATAAAAGTAAGGTTCTGTGAAAAAATCATTAAAATCGGACAAAGCATGTAGGTGTTATAAGCTGAAGAAATTTTTTTAAAAATCGAAAAAAATCGTAAAATTGCGATTTTCATGAGAAATAATTTTTCGATTGCGCTCAAAAACGTGGCAGTTCTTCGTTCAGAGATTTCGAAGGCCTCCATAAAATTTCATCGCAATTGGAGTATCGGTTTAGCCGGAATCGTGTTAACAGACACACAAAAATACAGGGAAAAAAAGAAAAAAGAAAAAAAAAACATTCCGGATTTTTTTCTCCAGTGTAGTGAAATGGAATCTTCGCTTCGCTCGCTACGCTCGCTACGCTCATCCAATTAAAATGCAATTTAAAGGTTTTTGCAGAATAGTCGATTTTATGGAATTTTCATTTTCAAAAGTGGAAAAAGTGAGAAAGTGCGATTTTCACGTGACAAATTTATTTGATGACACTTATATTCTTGGAAAGTATAATTTAAGAGTTTTTGAAGGTTCTCTGAAAACTTAATCTAATTCGGAGCAGTCGTTTGTCCTAGACAGCAAATAAATTAATGCGGACATGTTCAAATAATCAAAAACGTCCGAGGAAATGGTGCAACAATAGTTCATTGGAGGTCACAAGCATACAAATTTGGGAAAAGGTACTTTGTGACCTAATGATCAATAATTGACATGGTCACATTGAAGATTTTACTCCATTAACTCACTGGAGGTCAAAAAATTGAAATCTTTATATAAAACAATTTTACTGTAAAAATTATATTTTTGGAATCTGTTTAATCCTTATTATTGGTTTATCATATAATTATTCACAAAAAAATTCAAATTTGGTAAAAAATATCTTTTACAAAATTCACAAAAAGTTTCCAATTTTGTTAAAAATATTTTTTTCAAAATTTAAAACTTTTTGTAGATAATTACATGATTAATTAATAATGTGGATTAATTTGATTCCAAAAATATAATTTTTACAGTAAAATTGTTTTATGTAAAGATTTCAATTTTTTGACCTCCAGTGAGTTAATGGAGTAAAATCTTCAATGTGACCATATCAATTATTGATCATTAGGTCATAAAGTACCTTTTCCCAAATTTGTATGCTTGTGACCTCCAATGAACTATTGTTGCACCATTTCCTCGGACGTTTTTGATTATTTGAACATGTCCGCATTAATTTCTTTGCTGTCCAGGACAAATGACTGCTCCGAATTAGATTAAGTTTTCAGAGAACCTTCAAAAACTCTTAAATTATACTTTCCAAGAATATAAGTGCCATCAAATAAATTTGTCACGTGAAAATCGCACTTTCCCACTTTTTCCACTTTTGAAACTGAAAATTCCATAAAATCGACTATTCTGCAAAAATCTTTAAATTACATTTTTAATATCATTCAATTTTACCATATGCATGTATTTTTTGTTGGAACTACTTTTAAAATGTTATTCTTTACTAGCTCAATGACAAAATGAAGTTAAATGAAAATCATAGTTAAATAGCATACAATCAACTGAAAATGCTCAGCCTTCAACGCTTATATACTCAAACGTGCAATAATCCGTATTTTTTATATATGTTGTACATGAGTTAGTTTTATAAATCCTTGTAATGTATAAAAACATAGCGCTAACTGACCAAAATAATTTGTGAATTTATGCTTGAATCACATTTTAGTAAAATTATTTACACTAATTTTGCTGTGTCTGCATTTTTTAGCAATGAAATCATATGTTTATTAAAAATTGATTATATATAATAGGGAAAGCATACAGTCACCTACAAATCGGTAATTAATAAATTAAAATCGGTTAACTGAGTCCCGAGTTGTGTACATTTAAAGACAGTAGTGAGTAAGCGTTTCAATGATTGCATATTCAAAAACAAAATGGCCTCTAAAAAAAAAACGTGTACCACAATTCGAAGTGACATACTACCTGGGGATGTTTCATAAGGTACATACTAACACGTGGTCAAGTCAGATTTGAGATGTTAAAGGGGCTAAAAAACCCAAAAATTATATCTTGTAACTGTGATTTAACACAAATTTTTTATTTTTTTTGATCCAGAAATTGGCGAAAATTGGTGTTTTTGGAAAATTTCCTAAATCGGCTTTAACCTGCTTCTTTTTTGTTCCCCACAGATACTAGAGCATAGTACCAATCTAAAAAGCCCCTTTATAACAAACGTGTCTTGAAACTGTGCCCAAATATACCCTCAAACACGCAAAAATATGCATTCCAAAATCACACCCCATCTTGGTAATCAGCATATTTTGACCGAACCACTTGCCCAAATTACGAAACAAAATCAGAGGATTTACAGAAAAGGCTGTCGAGTACGTCAATAATGGCCAATATTTTTTGGATTAAAATCCTCCAAGGTCGCGGGGCATAAAGATCGTCCCCATGTTATTTCTTATGGGAGATTTTTGCCGATAGGACCTAGCTCGAAAAATGTCATGTTTGACAATTTTTTGGGAGATCATGGTGGCCCCAATACTTTTTCTGTTAATTGCTAAATTCATTACTAGTAAGCCTGAATGAAATATATTTTTGAGTTATTTAACCGCTAAACTCAAAAAATATATTTTATTCAGGCTAACTAGTAATGAATTTAGCAATTAAGTGGGGTGAGCAAAAAAAAATCCACAAGGTCTGGCTCCTGGTCTGTTATGATTATTACAAATTTACAACACAGGAAAAGCTAGAAATGTCAAACAATTTAAAATACCTTCAAACATTTTGATTTAACATTTTGATATTAACCATTCAAGATAACAGTAGTGTGTCCAAATTATTAAATGGATGGAATTAGAACAAAGATTCGAAAAAAATCAATCGGGCCCAATAAGACTGATTTTTAAATTGGATAAAACATTTATTTTTCAGTGTTAATTAAGTAGGCGACAACGCAAAAAATGCAACTGTCATTAGTCGATTGTTATCGAATAACAAATCTGCATTCAATTATTTTGGATTCAACGTCTATTGAACTGGACTCTATATCGAAAGGAATGACCGTTAAGACAGCCTCCCTAGTAAAAAAAATATATGGCCCAGTTATGATTGAAAGACAGTGGGGGGGGGGGGAGGAATAGCACCAACACTAGAACTGTCCTAAAATAAATACTACTTGTGAACGGTTTTTAAAGACTTTGTTCAAATTTAAATATTTTATGAGACGTGTGGATGCCCAATCAATTGTTGAATTTTTAACACAAGCAATAATTCTACCTGAAATGGATGCACAGTGATAGAATAACTATCGATAATATCTAATGGTTGTAGAAAATTGTGTTACTTTACTGACCTGACGTGCATGATTGAAAAAATTTGACAATAAGTAAACAGCTATTTTTTCTTTGAAAAAACGGTGCAAAATCTTGGGAGTGCTCAAGTATGGGAAGCACAATACGATTTGTTTGGCAATTTAAAATAAAACATGCAATTCAATAATATTTTCATCATCGATTGTCGGAATGTTCCCGAATATCGTTTATCAAACGATTATATTGATTAACATGTGCATCCTCAACAGTTCACACATTTTAGCTCAACCAGGGATTGAACCCAGGTCTTCCAGGTGCCAGGGGGACGCCTCGACTACCGAGACGGCAAATTAATAACTCGTCGATTGTTGTACATTAAAGATCCAAGCGGTTCTACCTACGCTAGTCGCTAGTGCTTTGCGACTACAAAACTTGTGACCGTAACGTTACTACTAAAGGCGGTGTCAGTGTAGGTCATCAGAACGTAGTTCTACGATTATCTTTTTGTTTTCTTTTCATGTCTACAATTGACATTATTCACGGCACCATGTGTTTTCCAGTTAACCAGTAGAGATTAACTAGTTAGTTCCGATCAATGATAGTTGGCATTTTGTTATTTCCATTTTAAAAGTGTTTCTTATTTGGATCGTCATTCCTGCACAGCTTGCATGTATTGCATAAAACCACTCCTTTTTGGTGACAGCAGATCACATTGTCTTCAGTCTAAACCATGATGTTTATGGTGGCAAATCAAATCTTTGGCAAGTATTTTTCATTCTGTGTTTTACAGTACTTCCATTTTTGTCATGTTTCCTTAGCAAATGCTGGTTTCACATAGGCTGTAACTGTGCTGTAGTTGCGAGTGATGGAGATTTTGTCTTTTAAACAAGGCGCTCCTACTCCACCTCAGGTTAGCCGTTGATATGGAATGAAACCTTATCTCCTTCATCCCTCACGATCCAGCCTTTTGGCAGTTACCACAGAAGCAAAAATAATGGGTCTATAGTCACTTTTGTACAAATGATTTTAGGTAAGTTGTAAAGATAAATTGATTTCAACATATTGTTTAAAAAATCAAAAAAAGTCTGTTAAATTTAAATTAATCTTTGCTGTTAAAGCGCCCTAAAACTACTAACACTAATTACTTCTGGCTGGGTACTTCTGGCTGGGTCAGCTTGGGTTTTCAAAAATAATTCTTCCACTTCTTTTTATTCTCCCACAATTGTCAATTGTACACCTCTTCCACATCTCCCCAGCTCTCTACTCTTGCATATAGAAATCTTTCTTGGCCTCCACATTATTTGATCCATTCCTTTTGTCATAATTGTGTTCTCTTGGGCACAAGCTTTCTCTCTTCCAGCATTTGTTTTACATGCCCAAATCATCTTCCCGTTCATTCAACTTCTCTATGCCCAATGGTCATTAATAAATTAATAATGAATAATAATAATCTACGACTTGAGGGCTGTTCATGTATTCTTGCTTGATAGTTACGCGCAGTTTCATACAAATCAGATTCTTCGTAAGCGAACGAGTAGCGATTTGTGAGATGGGAAATGTGTACCGTTCCCCTTTCAACTGTGCTAGCCAATATTCATATCAATCTCAGCAGTTGTTTATGTGCTGCTCATATTTCATACTCGCGTGTTCCTCTCATTTTGTTCACACCAATCAAATGGGGATATTTCCTTGTTCAGTACTGTCCATGCCCATGCAACATTACTTGGATATCTGCAATGTTGTCTAATGCCTTGGGTTTGCATTATTCTTCCTTATACATTGGCACTTCCTTCACAACTCTTGAGTTTACAAAAAACAAGTTTAAAATTCAGTTTAAAATGTGCAATGAACTACCTGTTTGGTGTAGTAAGTAGTCTTATTTTCATTGACTATCAATCCATTTAGTGTTGACCATTTGTGTAGCGTCTTCAGTGCGATATTGGGGGTGTGTCCCAAAGCTTTATTTTGCTGTACTCGACTAGTCTAGTCGAACTAATTCAACAATGGTGGTGATGTCGTAGGCAGGCGACAGTGGAACTGCGAGTCAGCAGAATTATTGTTAATAAGCATTTGGGATTTGATAATAGTCTCCAGCCTCGGTTACGTTTTAGTCTGCAATTATTTCCAAATTGTTGTTCCAACTGGTGGTGCTGTGCATGGCTATGGCAACCTTAACTGATACCGCCTATACTCGTTATTTGTTTTCAACTTTCAAATGGGAAGTAATGATGAAGTAGCACATTCAATAAAATCCCACGCCGTTAAAGAAGTCTGTGTGAAAACAACTATTCTGGTACGATGTAAGGTGTACGGTGTTAGGATGTCAAACGCTTAGTAACTCACGACCGATAAAGTCCTGACCGATAAATATTGATTGTAAATTAATTTGTCAATGTCGATCAATAGTCAATTATCCGTTTTTTATGTTCTTTCTATTATAAAAGTAACGGGGAAAAATTAATTGGCAATGTCAATTAAGCTCTTCCGTCCAATGGCAAGCACTCTTCCCTTAAACCTAAACCACATCCTCTCCTAAAAAAAACTCCATGAAAGGAAAACTCCAAAGCTATAATATACACAAGCAAGTCAAATTCACTTCCCAACAGTACTTTCCACAAAACCATACCTCCCTAGATCTTCTCTCTCTACATTCTGCTGGAACTTCCACGGACGATCTCTCTGCCTCTGACCGATCTATGTGCTACACAACTTGTCAACCCCCCGCCTCCAATAACCCCCACCCAAGTACACTCACACAGCAGGTAACACTTCTATATGCCTTCTACCATCCCCCTCCCCCAGGGCCGGATTAAAGCATTTGGCGCCCCTAGGCTATAATATTTTAAGCGCCCCCTGTACTGGCCCTACCTGCTTGCATGGCCGCCCGCAGGAATTTTGGCAGGGGGGGGGGGGGCAAAAATTAAATTTTGTACTTTTGTTGGCCAAGCAAGGGGAGCTTGGGGGGCCCCCCAACAATAGAACAATAGCGCTGAGAGCTTGCGCCCCTAGGCTATAGCCTAGTTAGCCTAATGGTTAATACGGGCCTGCCCTCCCCATATCTTTCTTCCACCCCCACCGCCCTCTTTGCTGCCCCATGGTTCACCTCCCCTATTTATTATGGATCCCATGCTGCTGCCCCATACTCCATACAGGTAGGCTTATCTAACTCAGGGTGTCTACAAATTTCCAATTAAATTCCCTGACTTTTCCAGATGGATATTCATATTTTTAAGACTTTTGAGGCTTAGGCCTACTGAGAATATTGCTCCAATAATAGAATTGATTTTTCCCCAGAGCGTGCGATGGGCTGTGATGGCACATTAAAATGGGGTCCATTTTTGGTTTTATAATTTGATTTGGTTTACGAATTTATGAGGGGAAAAAAGAAAATTCCAGAAAAATGGACAAGTTCCCAGACTTTTCAGGCATTCTAGATTTGTAGACACCCTCATTTAATCATTGTTCTCATAGTTTAACCCTTGCTGGCTCACAACAGAGCTTGAAAATTCCCCTTCCTAGCTGCCTGCCAACATCATCCCTATGTACTTTTTTAATGGAAACTGAAATAATGACAATCGATTGAAATAATTGGTCAATATGATCGATAATCAACACTAGGGCCTACGTGACTTCATTTTTATACTAGCAATCGTTTGTAGGTATATAGATCGTTAATCGGCGTCCATATTCAAATTATTATACTCGCGAATGTGCAACGTACGCAATGATAAGAGGAACACAATTCGAATAACGGGGTTGTCAGTGAAAAATCTAGGTGCCCGTTAGGGCGCTGCAGCCAAGCCGTGGCGCGCTACACACTCAAGCACCTTATACAGCAAGCAGAGTGGGGTGATTTCGAGGTGTTACCCAGCCGTCATGTAACGTGATGTGGACTTGAAAACTATCAAAATCGAGAGGATTTAGATACCTGATAAACATGCCAAATTTGGTTGGGATACGAGCATTCCTTCTTGGTGAAAAAATGGTTTGAAACATGCTAAAATCACTTTACTGCTACTGCTGCTACTACTACTATCTAATCCGTCGGTTTCAATCGGCCCGCGATTCTGACCAGACGGGTGGGGCTACAATGTTCATATTTTACATGGACATTAAGGTTATAGTAATATAGTCTCTTTTGAAAAAAAGTTGAAAAAGTTTACTGGAAGGCTTCCAAATAAAGGTTTTAAAATAGGCTGTGTATAATCTTACGTTCGAACGTAAAAAGTACTGCAAATAAATCTTACGTTCAGTGCTTTCCCGCCGTTTACCCGCCGAACGTAAGAATTGTTTAGGCCTATTACGTTGTTATTACGTTCCAAACTTGTAAGAATAGAATATGCCTACTGGTGCGTTATTATTTCGTTGTAAATATACCCAAGAGTAGGGGCCTAACGAATTGGATAGGAATTATGAAAAATAAAGCCTCTAGACTCAACTTATTGAAGCAAAAACTGCTGGGGAAAGTATGTATTAATTAGGGACACCATTGGATACACAAAGATTAGGGCCTACAACTAGGTAGGCTAGTGCCTGCCATCAGCTGCTGCTGCCGCTGTGCTAGGCTCAATTCATTGAAGCAAAACTGCTGGGGAAAGTATGTAGTAAGTAGGGGAGGGCCTACTACGAGATAGCAGAGATAGGCCTAGAGTAGGGCCTACTCTATTATCTGTGGCCTGGGGCCTAGTGCCTGCCTGCAGCTGTGCGGCGTCCCGTTGTCCGTTGAATGTGTGGGCAACTGCGTGGGCATGTTAGTGTGGGGCTGTGGGCACTCCTACTTCTTGTAATATAAAATTGAACAAATCTCTCTTCACCATATCCCTTAACTATCTCCTCAACTTCCCGCGCATTCGCAAATCTATCGTCAATATTCAGATCCATCTCGTCAACACGTCGTGCTAACACACCAACTTCTCGTGGCAGATTGACAAAAATAAATATGGCCGACGAACCCATGACGAACCTCCAGCGTACGAGTTCGGAACTAGCACGCTCCGACCTCTTCGGCTCGGTCGGTAGCAAATAGTTCCTTGAACGTAAGAACAACTTTCAGCAAATTTTACGTTCGAACGTAAGATTATACACTTCGTTTAAAATAAGCCTTATACAGGCATACAATCAACAAGTAACTATAGTTACTTGACACTTGTTGACAGTACAAGCAGAGTTAGGCGGGAAAGTGCGATACGTAAACAAATAGCGGACATTTCAAATTTTTCTTCTTTGTGTGAAACGAGAAAAGTTGTCATTATACTCTCATAAAACAAATCAGAAACCGTCCCTGCTGGCCTAGGCCCAGATGTAGAAAATTATTTATAATACAACAGTGTAGGTCTAAAGTTCCATTAGGCTATAGGACTAGATAAAATAATAACATTAATTTTGTTACTGCACAGGACCTGACTTAATAATACAGATGTCAAGTAACAAAATCTACCTATTTAGCCTATTTATTTTATTTATTTATCGATCTCTAATTGCATTTACGCATTTGCATTTGCATTTTAATACGTAGCTGTAAAAAAAAAAAAAAAATTGCATAGGATCTGAATTGAGCAAGTGACCCAAGTTTTTAATGCAAACTGAGTGCTGTGCTTGAATAAGCGTCGTTGATCGTTTTCCGAGAACTTTACACGGCTTT
>JAMZAV010010827.1:0-22219 GCA_024449915.1 Sweltsa coloradensis
CAAGCCCCCTTGAGTTTGAAAAAAAACTTTCGATTAACTTTATTGTACTTTTTTAACTTTTTGAACGATTTTGCCACAATACTAATGGCATTCAATCGAGAACTAAGCTTGCGGATGGTGAAAATTTCAACTCGATCCGAGCCTCCGTTCGACCGCTATCATGAGCCAAAAAGCTGCACGACTTTCCGTTGCCATGGTAACCGTACTTTGTTATAATGTAATTTCCATCTACACTACTTATCGGATCAAAATAAAATTAACATATTCGTGACCGGACGGACATTCTAAATGATTTGGCCATCTCAGATTTTGTCGCCGTGAAGTTTGACAAAAAAAAACTTTTGATTAACTTTAATGTAACTTTTTAACTTTTTGAACGATTTTGCCACAAAACTAATGGCATTCAATCGAGAACAAAGCTTGCGGATGGTGAAAATTTCAACTCGATCCGAGCCTCCGTTCGAACGTTATCGCGAGACATACAATCAAAAAAAAAAAAACAAAACCAGTGACTATTTTTTCCGGCAGAGTCAAATGGAAACGCTCGCTTCGCTCGCTTAATTAAAAACACCTAAACATTCCCAAATCCCTAGGAAAATGTGAAAAAGCTTTACGTATGCAATTATGACGAAATATATTACAATAAATACTTTAAAATAGGTCTAGACTAACCTACATGTAATGGGAGTAATAGGGAGGCCTAGATTAGATTGCGTCGCCGTCGGGGCCTACAGGGTTGGCTTAAGAAGCCTAATGCATAGACAGGTTTCAGGCGCGGCTGCAGAGGGTTAGAAATCAAATAACAAGCTCTACAATTATGATCAAAATAATTATGGAAAAATTCAACTATACTCAAAAATAAATTTTGAACACATCGCATTTGTCTATTTTTTTTCTTTGGTCGGTTATTGCTTCGGAAAAAAATGATAACTTGGGAACTTGATGATACACTTCACTGCATTGAAATAAGTAATATCCATGTTTTCATGACAGCGATGTATTAATTTTACTATTTCGAACACTGTGGTGAAAGTTGATCTTATTTGAACCATAATTATGGGATATATCGTTTAATTTCATCAGTAAAAGCTACACAAAAAGGCACGGAATTGCGCCTAAAATGGGGATTGATGGCTGCACGGAGTTCCGCGTCTGTGCGTTAGGATCGTATGTACGAAAGAACGATAACGGCAGCTCAGGCTATACGAACGCCTCGCCCAAGAAAATACTAAACAGATGGACGACATTTTTAATTTTGTGTCTATGCGTAAAACGAGAAAAGTAGTCATTACGCTCATAAAACAAAACAGAAACCATCCCGGGCCTAGGCCCAGACGATGAAAATTATTTATAATACAACAGTGTAAGCTTCAAGTTACCTTAGGCTATATGACTAGAAATATGATACAAAACACATCACGTTTTGACAACTACTAGGCCTCTCCTAGCCAGCCCTAGGCCTTCACGACCGTGTTCTGACACTCCCGCCACAAATAACTAGTTTTGATTACAGAAAGCCTAATGTAGTTGAACAATAGTAGGGGATGATAGTCCTAGGCTAAACAAAAATTTTACGGAAACAATACCCTTTTTCTTTTTGTTCAAAGCTCCTGTCATTAAATGAAAATGTTAAACAAAAGGCAGTGCAAATTTTCAGTGTTCATTTGATGATTTGCTGATTTAGATGGCGGTGGAATGCAGTGGGAAAGGTGGAAAATATCAATTGTTGTGTTTGTTGCTGCATTGGATTTTTTTTTTGGGGGGGGGGGGATTTGATGGGCTACGAAGAACACTGGGTTATTTTTTAGTACGTGGCAGATGTGCAATGTAACTATAGTGTATGTATGTACGTAACTGTAATGTAAAAGTGATTTGAAAAACCACGTTCAAATCTGTTTTAAGATCTCTCTATTCCAAAAATACGAATTTGATTTGCAAGTTTTTGTATTTTAAAATGTCTCAGTATATTATTCACAAGTATATTTTTATTGGATAGCTGATTCTGCGTGTGCGCATCCCATCCTTCCGCGCTGCAGTAGTGACCATTCGTCAGTCTCACAAGTCAATGTTGCTTTGTGAGACGATGATTACTGATTTTTATACATTCAACATTGTGGTATTCTTACCCATGCATGTATCTATACTCGGCATGCTTTTACTCCAAGATGAGAGTGGAGGGTATTTTTATTCTTTCAATTTGGTTACCATACTTTTGACCATTTTGTTGCATGTTTCGCCTTTGGTGGCTAATGGCTATCAAATCAACATAAACTGTTTTCACTGTTTAGAGTCAAACTTCATTAGCCATGCTATGCTTCTCCTAAACAACAAACAAAATAGTAGTGGGGTATGTGGGACTATGTAAGTACTAAACACCTGGTTGTAAATGTAATGACAGCTAGCAGTGTATGTAAGCTACTTTTTTACAACATCTTTAAAAATTCTTGCATAGGGATTGGTTCTTGCATCAATCGCTCAGGAGCGTCACATCAGTTTTTTGGATGACGAAGCGAGTCATTGTTGGACTTTGAATAGCACGGCATAATTATGATCCACAATTTAAATCATAAATGCAAAATATTTTCAATTGAAATTATATTTGTGTACATAAGTACGCAATCTATTTAGTAATAATATTGCATTGCTGTTTTTTTTTTCGGTGTTCTTGTGTATATTACATCATCGTAAAGCTACATCCCGGAAGAAATATACCGTATTTAGGTAGTGAGGCCGCCCCTAGACAATTAAATTTTGCCGCCCCCCCCCCCCCCATACCACCACCACCCAACTCACTACTAAAAGGTTTAGGTAACGGTTTTAAATTTAAATTTTCTTCTATTCTGCAACAAAGTTGTCTGTCTCAGATGCTGCATGCAGCAGCTAGCACCACAGTAAAACACGCAAGAGTCTTACTTTACGAACCCTTTTATTACGGGATCGGGATAAGAAGACTTAATAAATAAATAAATAAATAAATAAATAAATAAATAAATAAATAAATAAATAAATAAATAAATAAATATTCGTATTTAGAGTCTACCCACTCAGTCATATAACTGATTTTCAGTGGGGAACAGTAAACCAAAGCGACCAAGCCAACCATGTAGGCCCCGACTAATGCTATAGCTGTACGAAGGACCGATCGCCGAAGGCGAAATTTTTGCAAATTTTCAACTTTTAAAAGCTCCAAAACACGTTTTAAAATCTAAAATTACATAATACATATAATAAAACAAAACAAATAATAAATAATTAAAACTAACATTGTTTGAATTTGTTTCGCACTTGTGCCGCCCCCCCCCAAGGGCTGCCGCCCCTGGACCCGTGCCTAGTTGGCTTAGGTACAAAGACGCCCCTGAAGTTGCCGCAAACCTCAATACCACCATGGGCAAAGAAAGACGTAAAGAACTGTAATCCCAAAGTGTTCCTTTTGTTTAGCGCTATCAAATGGTGCAAATATATTTTTAATTCTGGGCCCCCGGGAAAAATTGCCCAGAGCATGGCTCTGCTTATCGTAAAAGGCGATTCAAGAGAAAAAGTCCACCTCGCAAACATCAGCTAGAAAGAGCGGAGTATCTTACTCCCCGAAACTAGAGGCGAGCTCTGGCAATCGTCGTCGGGGACCTTGCCCCCTTCCCTTGACGACCCCCTGGCGACGATGACAATGACACAACGAACGATGACAAAGACGATGACGACCGCGACGTGAGAAACCCCCCCTCCTCCCCTTACCCGTGGCTGGTTCTGACCAGCATGGGCCCCTCCTCCCCCACCCCCCTTAGGCAAGAGTGGTGCATTATGACCTAACGGTTGACGCGTCCTTAATCTAAATAAATAAACAAGAAGTACACAATTATCTACGTTACAACTTCTGTGATTATCTATGGGCTCAACACGACTATGGAATGCGAGAAGGCCTTCGCCATTAGAGTAATTTGCACCGGAAAGTCATAAAAATTGTTTCCGTCATAAATTAAGAGTGAACAATAATAATGGGATGAGCAAAAAAAGTAAAAATGTTTTATAAAAAAGGCGACCTCTCGCATTCAAACAAGCGTGCTGACCAGTGAGCCAACACGACTACGGTGAGCGGGTGGTCTCCCAGTGATACTTATGCAGATGCACGCTAACTTGAGACGAGCGTAAAACATTTGTCATTACAATTAGGGCACTTTCAATAGTTTTAAAAACTTCTTCTGCCGATATTTCTACAGTGTAATTTACGTCTCTATACATGAGATGTACATTATAATTGGATGAGCGTGGCGAGCGTAGCGAGCGAAGCGAAGATTCCATTTCACTACACTGGAGAAAAAAATCCAGAATGTTTTTTCTTTTTTTTCTATTTGTATTTTTGTGTCTGTTAACACGATTCCGGCTAAACCGATACTCCAATTGCAATGAAATTTTCTGGAGACCTTCGAAATCTCTGAACTAAGAACTGCCACGTTTTTTGAACGCAATCGAAAAAATTATTTCTCATGAAAATCGCAATTTTACGATTTTTTTTCGATTTTTAAAATTACGATTAATCAAAAAAATTAAAAATTAAAGTTTATTTTTTATTTCTTTTAAATAATTTCAAAAATAAACTTCAATGAAGTAATGATTTTTTCTCAGAACAACAGAAAATCCGCATAACACATGGCAGCTCAATGCTCCAATTACGCTCATCCAACAACGCGGTGGGACTTAAGCTTTTTCCTGGATGTGGCAGTCAGTCGCATAAAATCATCCAACTCGCCACCAAATAATATCTCGTGGTTTGAAACGTGGCTGGTAATGCGGGTAGCCTAGGACCCTAGGGGAGAAGACGCAACTGTATTGACAGAGCTACCGATAGCGGACGATTTAGTTTAGGTAGTCACCGCAAAATTTGAAAGCGCTCGGCCCTGCTTTCGACTCTTAAGTCGCTTTTGTGTAATATCCCCCACTGAAAATCAGTTATCTGAGTGGGTATGACTCTAAATACGAATTTATTTATTTATTGTACTACTACTAGGAGTCCTTTGCCAATCTGCAAGGACTGTTAGGCCTTGGCACATCACCAACTCGTCTCTTGTTTACAAGTAAAATTTACGAGTTCCTTACTCGCACGAGCCTCAATCTCTCATTTTTTAAAAGATGACAGGCCCTAGGAAGCCCTAGGTCCTAATTATTTTGGTATGTAATTAAAATATAATAAATAGAATTTAAAAAAAAAACTCGTATTTCATCGAAACGGTCTCACATAACCTTAAATGATTGTATCTTGGGACCTTGGCCTGAGCTAGCTCTAGGCCTCTAGCACTATTCTAAAACCAAAGCTTTGTTGTGTACAAAAAGCCTAACCCACTCAAATCCCAAAAGCTGGCTGGTGTAGCCTAAATCACCTGCACCCTTTTGATTAATAGGAAAAAACATAAGGCCCAGGCAATTAGTAAAGTAAAACCAAAGGGATATTAAATCACAAAGTAGGCCTAAAACACTGATCGTAACACAGAGACGGGCTAGACCTACATAGCCTTCTTTAATCAATGACCCTAGATAAAAAGGCCTAGACCCCTTGTTTATTTATTTATTTATTTAACGTCTATCCTATTCATTTTATAAAAACTGATTTACAAAGGGGACAAACTGAGTTATGGTCAATAGTGTGCGTACAGTTTTGTGTTTTTGTACTTTGCAGGCCCCGTAAAAATGTAAATTATTTAATTAGGGAAACTAGTAATTATATTGTTTGTTCATTGCTTGTGCGTTTTCCATTGGTCGCACTAGTGCGTAGCGAATCATCACCTGTTCTGTTACTAGGGTCTACTTTTGTCCATATTCCCCAAAAACTGGGAATCTATTTATTAAATCATTTTATTTATATTATCCAGGAGCCGGGACCTACAGATTAAAAACGGGCATTGAACTCGAATGATTTTTATTTCGGTTCGGTTCCGACCCCCCTGTAATAATAAAGGATCCAAACCAGTCTAAACCCGTTTGCGACACGGGTTGTGTTTTATTAATTTTAGTAGGCCTACATTTTACAAGTAAAAATATCACTATTGTTGGCACGTAGGCGAGATTGCGACCTTGCATTGGGCAATAAAGTTCCAAAAACTGGGACTGGGTAGTAGAGCGAGAGGGGAGTCAACTTTTTCTTGGTATTCCTTGGTAAAGTCTACTGTGGGAATTTTAGAGGGGAATCGAAGGAAATGCAGGTTAGATAATGACCCCAGAAGATGTCGGGAGCAGAGCTAATATCACAAGGGCCCTACCTGGTTGGCAAAAGTTGCGACGTGGCAGGCAGTGAGGCACAGCAGGCAGTAAAAGGGAGCGTGTACCGGGAGTGGTGCACTAGTTTAAAACTTTAAACTTACACTTAAACTTGCGAGAGAGGTTTATTGTTATAATATTATTAAACCACATTGTAGATAGCCTCCAGAGCAGGGTGTGTGATTTTTAAAATTTTTTATTTAAAAACAAAGTCATGATTTATTTGATTTAAATCAACTTTTCGATTTAAAAGGAAGCCGGCGTGATTTGATGTTCGGACGCGTTCCTTGCCCCGCAGCCATAAATCATTACATCAGAATACAACTCGGCATAATTGATAATCACATTTTCAATTTTTATCATAAATCAATCAGAAATTGTGTAGTAATTTGAGTGTTTTTGACCATTTGACAATTCTAAATTCTAGAAAATTGACTTTATATTTTGTTTATTTTCTATGATTAATTATTGGAAATGTGATATGATAAGACACGGTCTTTAGGCCTATAATTAATTTTTACACAATTATATCACAAATAGATGCGACTAAAATTGGTTAAGACATTAGGAACCGCTTAAAATGACCATGCTGGCCTCCTCTTGAATCAGATTTGTAATGATTTAATTAAATCAACAATATCAGTTTCAAAACTCATCAAGTTGGTGAACGGATTTTTTTTCAGAAAATAATATAGCCTTATTCAAAAACTATTTTAAGGAAAACTTTGCCTAAATCAGTTAGAACTCTTGTTTGTTGCTCAAAATGAAGAAAAAGTGCAATTGATTTGATAAATAAATCAATGTTTTTTATTCAATAGATTAATTGATTTGATTTAAATCTTATTTAAATTAAAAACACCCTGCTCCAGAGAGAGAGGCGAGGGCGTTGAGATGAGCACACACGGCGAGAGCTGTGAGAGAGTACACACACACACACACACGTATTGTACGTTGCGCGTGGCGAGTTGAGTGCACTTGGACTGCACTAGCAGTCTCTCTAGCTGACAAAAGTCTTCGTCAGCATTTGCTGTGATAGTACTGTAGCTATTGAACATCTAGGTGAGGGTTGTAAATTACCGTAAAAGGAAATGAGAGGGTTATTCAAACAGTGCGTGAACAAATACCCTATCCATCGCCGTTCCCTGCTTCTGACGGGGTCAGTTTGGGATTGGGTTTAGCAACCAAATTTTTCCACTTCTTTCTATCCTCCCACAATCGTAACTCTTCCACATCTTTCCAGCTCTCTCCTCTTGCCTCCAAGTCTCCTGCATCTCTTTCTTGGTATTTCTTGGTAACATCTACTGTGGAATTTGAACTTGATGACCACGTGTTAATTAGACGAGGGAGCGCAGCAAACAAAGTTTGTTTTCAAAAAGTTTTCAAAAACACACTTGGACAAGCTCAACATTATCCAAAATAAAGCCCTGAGGATCATAACAGGAGGAGTGAAAACCACACCGATCACCGCAATGGAAAGAGTAGCTGAAGTCCCACCACTGGAAGCAAGGAGAAATGTAGCAGCTGGAAGCCTGTACGAAAAAATGGTTCGCTTAGATGTAGATTATTGGGACAGAGATCCCCAAGAAGGCCTTAAAACACAAAAAACATTCATAACTGAAGCTAGGAATGTAGTGGGAAAGTTAATGGGGGAAGTGATAACTGAAAACAGACAAGAAATAGGAAAACCAAACATTCATATGTCATCATTGGAAATAAACCATCAACTAAACATTGAAGGAATTCAAGAGAAAAAGAAGAACTATCAAGAGGAGCATATGAGAAGTCTGGCACTAAGATTTATTCACAAAGAATACCCAGAGAAGGAGTGGCTGCATATATACACTGATGGATCAGCAACACCAGGAGAAGGGAATGCAGGTGCAGGAATACACAGTAGAGAGTTTGAGGAATCATTCCCAGCAG
Organism: Sweltsa coloradensis; assembly: GCA_024449915.1. Taxonomy (NCBI): domain Eukaryota; kingdom Metazoa; phylum Arthropoda; class Insecta; order Plecoptera; family Chloroperlidae; genus Sweltsa; species Sweltsa coloradensis. The sequence goes on from JAMZAV010010827.1 coordinate 8,170, forward strand.
GATCAAATGGTAGTAACTTTGATGGGGAGATGAGAGCAATAAGCAAAGCGTTGGAGAAGATTGAATACTTTAGAGAAAGGAAGGTGGTGATACTAACAGACTCAAGAGCATCTATCCAGGCTATAGTGAGTAGAGAAGAAACAGAAGCAGAAATAAGAAACTGCAAGATAAGAATCCTGAGGTTGATGAATGCAGGTAACACAGTTATGCTACAATGGATCCCGGGCACACTGCGGGATAAACGGAAACGAGAAGGCTGATTTCCTCGCTAAAATGGGAAGTAAAACCAAGCAATTCATAAACAACATTTCATACAGATCAGCTAAATCCCATCTGAAAACAGCCAGCAACTCGGAGGTAAAGAAAGCATGGAAGGAGAAAGGCAAGAATAAAATGTGGAGTGAGCTAGTTAAAACAAGGAAAGGAGGAAATGAGAGGACAAACCATTATAAAAGAAGAACTACAACAGCACAGTTTAGACTAGATACCGGCCATGACTTGCTAGCAAAGCACTTACACAGAATAGGTGTGATGGAGAGCAGCATGTGTAAGCTCTGTGGTGAAGGAATACAGGACAGACAACATCTATTTAGATGCGCTACATTGAAAGGACACTATGGGGAAATGCCAGGGGGTATGGACAGGAGGGAACAGGAGTCCTATCTTTACTGGTTGTCAAGACACATGATGACATAAATATGTCGATGTGGGCATAAGAGAAGAAGAAGAAGACAACGCAAGCCAAAACGGACGTTACACTGGGAAGTGAAAAGAAAAAGTGAAAGATAAAAAGTAACTTTTTGGAAGTTGAGTTAGCATGTAGCTTATGGGACTTTTCACTAGTCGAACCAAGTCCGACTACTTCGGAAACTTTTTACTTTTTACTTTTCGACTTCGCAGTGTAACAGCAACGGGAAAAGTCCCGTAAGCTACATGTTAACTCTACTTCTAAAAAGCTACTATTTCTCTTCACTTTTTCTTTTCACTTCCCAGTGTAACGTCCGCTAAACGGCACTAGATCTGTTTTTTGTCTGTGAGTGAGTGACTTCACTCCAGAACGGCCAAACAGCTAAACAGATTGTACTGAAATTTTCAACAGACATCCAGTACAAGTATCTGGCGACACCGAACTCCGGCCCTATATACACCTACCAGAGTTGGGGGGTTTTCAGCTATCTGCACACGCCGCCCCGAAAGAGTTACAATCTTGAAACTCGGTATATGACCTGGTATGTGGTCCATGACATACCAAAAAAAAAATCAACCCGATCCGACAACTCGTTCTGTGTTAAAAAAGGCTCTCAACATCGTCAAATTCCTTAAAGCTGGCTGGGTGGGTGGGTGGCTAGGAGTTCTCCGCGGAGAGTTCTTTAGCCTACAGAGAAAACGGTAAATCTTAGAACTATGAAACTTGGACCACACTTAGGTGTATTTCAGACGCAGTGCCTTTTGCTTTCAAAACCAAAATCGGGTAACAGGGACCGGAGAAAATCAAAATTTGGATGATAATCAAAACGCGTAATTACCAAGGCGTGGTAATTTGTACAAACTTGAAATTTAACATGCTATTAACCATTATAAATATCTTGCGTCCAAAACACAAGGGGCTAAATTTTGGGATGACCATGGGCCCAAAAATGACAAAAAACATATCTGAACTTTAAGAAATGAATCATTTATTTATTTTATTTTATTTATTTATTTATTTATTTAACGTCTATCCTATTCAGTTATAAAAACTGATTTACAAAGGAGGACAACTAAATAAATCTAATTACATAGATGCAGAAACAACAATAAACTACATTTTCGTAGATATTTGAAATAGTAGCATTACAACAACAATGCATTTAAACACAACAATTTTGGTAACAAATAAAAAAATATATATTATATGCATTTAATGAATGAATCAAATATAAAAAAGGGTGTAGAATGAAAAGAAAAGAAAAGAAAGGGGGGGAAAAGGAAAAAAGAAAGAAAAAGACAAAGAAAAAAGAAAAAAAAAAAAAGAAAAGAAAAGAAGAAAAGAAAGAAAAGAAAGAAAGAAAGAAAAAAAACATTAAAAAAGAAAAACGAAAAGAAAAAAACTGATTTATTAGACGATCCCACTCAAACGAATATGAGTATGAAAGAAGTAATCGGGGGGCATTCACACCACAAACACCAAAAATACCTGTGAGAACCTATACTAAACGCCCAAGTCGTTATTAGACGAGTGAGTCATGTGTTCGAGTAGGCCTACCAGGGAACATTTGTATTTAAGTTGATTGATATATAATGTATGAATGATAAGGTTTGGAGTAAGTTGGTATAAGTGCGCGTCAACTGTAAGGCTTTCGAGCCTATGATAGGCTAGGGAGCATAGAACCATTCTGGATCCAGTCTTAGGTAGGTAGGCCTACTCAACTCATGACTTGCTCACTTGTCTAACGACTTTGTTGTTTTCCTAGTCTAGTTGGCTAAGGCGCCTTGTTACCCGAAATGTTGGAGACCCGCGGGTTCAAACAACGGTCGGGATAGATTTTATTATTTCTTGAAAATTATAGAACATGTTTTGAAATGCATACAGTTGGACAACATAGCCAGTACGAAATACGAGTAATGATTGCAAGGTATCTCAGAGCGGAATTTTAGGTAACCTTGAGCGTGCAACATTCGATACACCTTGGTCACTGCATGCAAACATGATTTGAAAAAAATGTTTTGTTCAGAAAAAAAACTTGGCGTTACATTAATTGCAATATTCTCAGCCTATTTTCAATTTATTATTTATTGTGGGGTTAAATTTCAACGGATCTTGCTCAAAATGTTAACTGTAAACTAAATCCCCCCAAAATACAAAAATTTGTAAAAAAGACGGCAGCCAAGCTCTCCTTCAAAAGTCTTCGGCTGTGAATGCTGTGAGATATAGAAGTTGAGCCAAGCTTTTTATTCTTTCTCCCTAGTTTCGCTTTGAAAATATGTAAGATCATTTCGCCTGTTGACGAGCGCCAAGCCAACGATTTTTGTGGTAAAAAAGGAAAATTTTTAAACTCGAAATCATAAAAAAATGACTTGGCCATTGAATTTGGTTCATGGCCAAGAATTTTTTTATGATTTCGAGTTTAAAAATTTTACTTTTTTACCACAAAATCGTTGGCTTGGCGCTCGTCAACAGGCGAAATGATCTTACATATTTTCAAAGCGAAACTAGGGAGAAAGAATAAAAGCTTGGCTCAACTTCTATATCTCACAGCATTCACAGCCGAAGACTTTTGAAGGAGAGCTTGGCTGCCGTCTTTTTTACAAATTTTTGTATTTGGGGAAAGAAAACGCTACAACTGAGATGTTTCAAACGTGGAATACATTTTGATATCTCTCATTCTTTATCACTTTTGAATATGGAAAGCAAAATTGGTTAACGGGTACCGGAAAAAAAACCAAAATTATCAAAAGTAGGTAATTCCGTACTCTTATGAATAATACGCTATACCGAGAAAACGGTTCATCTTAGAACTTTGAAACTTGGGCCACACTCAGATGTACCTCATATAACAAAAACCGGGCAATTGGACCGGGGAAAATCAAAATCAAAACGCGTAATTACTCAGGCGTAGTAATTTGTACAAGCTTGAAATTAAACATGCTCTTAACCATTATAAATATCAAGTGCTTATGCTAGTGCGTTGGTCTTGTTGTTAGCGTATCTGCTTCCAATGCAGAAGGGCCAGGGTTCGATTCCCGCTAAAGTCAGAAGTTTTTTAACTTCTGATTTGGACTTAAGTCTATCAGTTCTTGTCTTAGGAGTTTGTAAACGGTGACTTTGGAGCCGTCCTACCAAAATCAAAACGCGTAATTACTCAGGCGTAGTAATTTGTATACAAGCTTGAAATTAAACATGCTCTTTACCATTATAAATATCTAGTGCTTATGCTAGTGCGTTGGTCTTGTTGTTAGCGTATCTGCTTCCAATGCAGAAGGGCCAGGGTTCGATTCCCGCTCAAGTCAGAAGTTTTTTAACTTCTGATTTGGACTTAAGTCTATCAGTTCTTGTCTTAGGAGTTTGTAAACGGTGACTTTGGAGCCGTCCTAGCAACGAAGCACATAATAAATTTCAGAGTTGTTCTGGATCGGCCTTGTTGATTCTGGCGTTGATCCGCGGATGTTCGCACTGTCCATACCACTGATTGATATATTTCCTATTAAAAATATCGATCTTTGGTTGGTTATCGCTCACTCGTCGATTGCGTCGGGGCCTGCAGGGTTGGCTTGGTCGCTTTGATTTAAAGTCCCCCACTGAAAATCAGTTATGTATAACTGAGTGGGTAGACTCTAAATAAAATTTTATTTATTTATTTATTTAAGTGGTATCTTTGGGGGGACCGTGGGCCCAAAAATGTAAAAAAACAACTTTGAACTTAACAAATTTAATCATTCAAAGTCCATCATTCACACCTTGATAGCGAACGAACAACAAAAAGATGTGATATCCCCCCAAAATACAAAAATTTGTAAAAAAGACGGCAGCCAAGCTCTCCTTCAAAAGTCTTCGGCTGTGAATGCTGTGAGATATAGAAGTTGAGCCAAGCTTTTTATTCTTTCTCCCTAGTTTCGCTTTGAAAATATGTAAGATCATTTCGCCTGTTGACGAGCGCCAAGCCAACGATTTTTGTGGTAAAAAAGTAAAATTTTTAAACTCGAAATCATAAAAAAATTCTTGGCCATGAACCAAATTCAATGGCCAAGTCATTTTTTTTATGATTTCGAGTTTAAAATTTTTCCTTTTTTACCACAAAAATCGTTGGCTTGGCGCTCGTCAACAGGCGAAATGATCTTACATATTTTCAAAGCGAAACTAGGGAGAAAGAATAAAAAGCTTGGCTCAACTTCTATATCTCACAGCATTCACAGCCGAAGACTTTTGAAGGAGAGCTTGGCTGCCGTCTTTTTTACAAATTTTTGTATTTTGGGGGGATTTAGTTTACAGTTAACATTTTGAGCAAGATCCGTTGAAATTTAACCCCACAATAAATAATAAATTGAAAATGGGCTGAGAATATTGCAATTAATGTAACACCAAGTTTTTTTTCTGAACAAAACATTTTTTTCAAATCATGTTTGCATGCAGTGACCAAGGTGTATCGAATGTTGCACGCTCAAGGTTACCTAAAATTCCGCTCTGAGATACCTTGCAATCATTACTCGTATTTTGTACTGGCTATGTTGTCCAACTGTATGCATTTCAAAACATGTTCTATAATTTTCAAGAAATAATAAAATCTATCCCGACCGTTGTTTGAACCCGCGGGTCTCCAACATTTCGGGTAACAAGGCGCCTTAGCCAACTAGACTAGGAAAACAACAAAGTCGTTAGACAAGTGAGCAAGTCATGAGTTGAGTAGGCCTACCTACCTAAGACTGGATCCAGAATGGTTCTATGCTCCCTAGCCTATCATAGGCTCGAAAGCCTTACAGTTGACGCGCACTTATACCAACTTACTCCAAACCTTATCATTCATACATTATATATCAATCAACTTAAATACAAATGTTCCCTGGTAGGCCTACTCGAACACATGACTCACTCGTCTAATAACGACTTGGGCGTTTAGTATAGGTTCTCACAGGTATTTTTGGTGTTTGTGGTGTGAATGCCCCCCGATTACTTCTTTGATATGAAGTTCACCTCCATCAGACCGCAGAGCTGCATATGGCAAGTCAGGCGTTCCCAGCTCCGTCTCGCCAAGAGACGACTTAACTGCCGTTGCGATGAGCTCCAAACCGGACAGCACATCTTTGGATATTATGGGCAAAATATCATCTTTCCAGGATGATCTGGATGCGGGATCAGTGGTCTCTACCATGGACAAAGCCTCTTCAGAGTTCAGATGGTGCGGGCAGGATAATATCGCTTAGAGATGATTCTATAGCAGCTGGCATGTTAATCACGAATTGGGGCATCTTATCTTCCAGTGATTTGGCGTAGTTAGGTGGTACCGGTAACTCGTTAGCAGACGGGATGAGAATAGTCTCATCGGACGTGATGATCCGAGCTCCGACTGCCACATTCGTAGATTGAAGGTCCTCTGTTAAGTAAGAGTGTGTCGGCTGCTGCATAACCTGGCTACTTCTTTTGGGGTCTCTAAATTTGAAACGTGTGGTGGACAAATTACAGTAGTCTTGTGAGAAGTGCGGGGGGAGGGGTAGGATACAAGGTCAGGAGAGCGTAGATTTCTTAGACATTTTCAATCATGTTCTTGACTAATGGTCGGTGCATGACTGCATGCGGTCAAGGATCCGCGTAATGGCTACTGTCTGTAGGCCTACATTATAGAAAGTACAATATGGATGCTCTTAACAATAGCCTAATCTACCTGTTGTAGAATAGCTATATCACAGACATTTTTGTTCTGGTTTATGAGCTCCTAGTCGTGGTCGAATCTATCTTTAAAACTTGCTGTACATGCAGAGGTCCGTTGAGGGATGGATTTAGGGGTTTGAAAAAGGCTGCCGGCCATTTCGACTACAGTGGGCCATCAAAGTGAACAATTTCGGGATGTGAGCCACTGTCTAGGGCTTAGGCTTTGTGTAGGCCTATTAAAATATCCCCAAATGAATATAAGATAGGCCACACAAAGCTTTGATTTTAGAATAGTGCTAGGGGCCTAGAGCTAGCTCAGGCCAAGGTCCCAAGTTACAATCATTTTAAGGTTGCACAGGAGTAGCTATAATATCGGTGCGATGCAGTGTCCCAGCATTTCAGTTAGAACTCGAACCACAACTGTCATATCGGCATAATTTTTTTTTTTATTCTATTCACGATAAAATTTACTAGGACTTATGTTTTGTCGATTTTCGAAATTGAATATAATATGGTCTTATAAAAAATTGCGAACTTGGTCAATATTTTGAAAATTTACCTTCACTTTAGAGCTTTATAAAAAATTACAAAAAAAAAAACATAAGTTCTAATTTCAACATTTATCTTCAAAATAAAAAAAAAAATATCAAAATCGTGTGTCTAGTTACCGCTAAACTACTGAACTACGAATGCATGTTTTGCCGCTATTTTAGGCCTTTTCAGCCCCAGCAAGTGGCGCACTCTGGCGATACGACTTTTTGAGTGACAATTAAGGGGTTTTTTTATGTTTGGAAAAACGATTTCATTGGCCAAGAGTAAAATTGTTTAACTAATGCAGAACACCACACAATGCATATGCCTATAAAACGTATTTGTTATAGAACACGGTAACAGTATAAGACATATTGAGATGTGTGCAAGGTTTGCTTCATCAACAGGTTAATATTAATTTTGTTAAGATGAGCCCAATGAGAACACGTACATAGCAAATCATAATAGGTCATACATATCTTCGATGAAAAGCAATGCTAAAATATGGTAGTATGATTTACAATGGCCATCTGTTCATAATTAGATCACGCCGCACACATTATGTGAAAATATAGTTACTTTAAAGAATGTATCGCAATCTTTGTGAATATGGTACTAAACAAATTATTACTATTCAAAGATTCGAATTGAAAATGCCTCGTTTTGGCTCGAACCCGGATCATTTGGTTCTATAGGAGCGTTTCTTTATTAGTCTGTTGGATGAGCCACGTCACAAACAACTCGTTTTGTTATGCGCAGAGCGCAAGGCAATCTAAAAATGTAAATATTGTTCCGTGGTGGTATAATATAATATGTAATTGTTATTATTTAATACAATCCAGAAATTAAAAAAGTTCGCCCCGACCGGGACTCGAACCACGGATCTCCCACATTCCAGGTGAGCGGCTTAACCCCTAGACCACCACAAAACACAATAAAAACTTTTTTAATTTCTGGATTGTATTAAATAATAACAATTACACCTACGGCAGTGTTTCCCGATTAACCAAATCGAGAAATAATATGTAATGTTTATTTGTAACAAGTCATTTATAATCGATTTAAAGTTCCTGAGTTTTAGCCTTTGATAACGGTAACATAATATAGAAATTGTATCAACTGAGGATATAACCCCAGTCTTCCGCTGTCTGAGCTGATGCTCCAACCAACTGAGATTTGGATATGGCGTTATTAATTCGGTCTACTAGGTACTTCTATTTTATTATTGGTGTGTGATAGCGTTGATTTAATCAATAATCATAGACAAACAGTGAAAACAGTGCGGGACTGTGTGCATACCCAGAAATAATCAAATCTATAGGCCTAATAAAGGACTACATCTAGGCTATAAATTAAAATCCGTACACTGTACAAGCAGTATTCGCATTTACTTATTCACTGACCGGATTATTTCTAGATTAAGAAAAGCAATGATCGCTGCGTCACAGATCACAGATAAATCACAGATAAACGCATTGAATCTAATAGTCCCCCCTCCCCTCGACTCGAGCTCAAATCTCGCCGATGAGACTGTCCCAAGGCCGTGCATCGCGCGTTTTTAATCACTCCCGACGTGTGTAAATGACAAATCATTGCTTACATTTTTGCGTATTTTCCAATCACTCACAAATTATTAAGTGTTTATAATGTTAGTTGTGTCATGAAATTAAACATAGCAAATTCTGTAACAACAACCATAATAAGAACAACAAACTCTGTCCGTTCTGTAGTTTTCATTAGAATACATATGCAGCCTAGATTCTAGAAGAAACAGACAAAGACAACGTAAAATATTTGGATCTGAATATGAAAACTTGAAAATACAAATTTTTGACTGGTCTCTTGAACTCATTGAAATGGTGTTCCACTCCACTATACGTCATGCAGTGGCGGGTTGTGCATTGCAAGGCGTTGATTATGTACTATACAGAATTTCACTTGTTCGAGCCTCATCACGTAATGTATATGAGAGCAAACTTTAGGCTTTTACTACATTGACCTTGTAAGTGGTGTTGTTAACCTTTGGAAATAAAGTTCCATATTATTGTCATTCTTCAAAAGTAGTCCATTCAGTCCATTCAGATATTATTAGATAAAAATCTCTAAACGAAAATATACATTAAACAAACGAATTCCGAAACAGAAAATGTGATGCTCCATTCAGTAAATTATAACCTAATTTTTTATGTAATAACGAAACATACAGGCAATGGCAAACATATGCAAGGTGGCTGTCGAATTGTATAAGTGGATGTGCTTATTTACTACGGAAATTCTGGGATTAATATTTTACTCACTTTGGTTTAACCCCCCCCCCTGCCCCGCTCCCCAGGTTCATACGCTTCTGTAATAGTGCGTGCAAATTTATTATGCCGAGCAATATGCAACGATGCGGTCACGGGGCAAAGTAAATTATGTATTTATAGCGTAGAAATTTAGATAATAATGACGTAGAATCAATTAAAATAAAGCAACACCCTCCCAACACTTGGTTTTCAAAACACATAAAATGGAGCATCATATAAATAATCTATGTGCTTTTTTAGAAATCAATCCAGAAATAAAAAAATCCTTCCTAGCGGGGTACCGTAACGCGGTCTCCCGATTGCCGGTCGAGTGCTTTACACATCCAGGTTGTTGGTACATTGTTTAGATCTGAATAGATTTCTGGATTGATTTCTGTAAAATTGATTACACCTACAGGAGTGTTTCCAATTGAGAAATAAACCCTCATACCTGCGTTAGGTAATGACATTCTAAATCGTGTTTAGATGGTCAGTTCAAAAGCAGCAGAATCGTCACAGTACTGTTCCTTTCTATTCAGATCTACAATGTACCAACAATCCAGATGTAATGAAGTAAACCGTTACGGTAGCTTAGGGGAAAAGCATTCGACCGGCAATCGGGAGACCCAGGGTTCGATACCCCACTAGGATGGATTTTTTTATTTGTGTTTACATACATTGTATAGTATAGATCGTTCTTTAGTTTCTATAGTTAAATTGATATAAAACCTTGATTTCAACGACTTCCAGGTAACTTTTTCAGCTTTTTGTTTCAAATTGCACCATATCACTATTACGTGCATGTTAAATTTGAACGTTGTAGAGTGTAGACCTACCCGTCTGGTGTCGAATTAGGGTCTATTAGTTAGTTATAGTAGCCCGAGTGTTAGCACACCGCTGCTTGGCTGCGCGGCGCCCTGACGGGCACCTAGATAACACCAGATTTTGAGCGAGTTTCAACTCCCTTTTTTTTACCCAGAAAGAATGTGCATACCCCACTCGATTATGACAGTTTTCTATCATGTAGGCCTATTATGTTTCTTGACAGCTGGGTGATATTTCGAAAACACCCCAACGCTGCTAGTTTTATGAGGTGCCCGAGTGTACTAGTGCTCGGCTTGACTGCGGTTCCCTAACGAGCACCAATAATAATTGTATGTGAACAAACAACGGTCAATCGGTCATTACAAGTTTTCTGCCTAATTGACCCCAACCAATGTTCATATTATTATCTATAACTTTGCATTGTTTTAGTTTGTTTGCGACCTGAACAACCTGTGGTGTGGCTTATCCTAAGTTTCGATTAATTTGATTCATTGTTGTAGTCGAATGTTGCTATTATAGTAACCTAAACATTCTCGCAATTGACGTATTTTTTTCCCCTTGTGTCCATATCTACTGTCTGTGTCAACTGTCGAGCGGACAATCTGTTTTATTTCCTCCTTCGAGACTATGACTCAGCGGTCTGCGCGGCATACATAAGCCAGAGAACTACATCAAAGACATCGCGAATGATTGCGCGGTGTGGGGCAGGGGTGACACCCACTCCATGACCTGCTCAATGGAAGTGCGTAACGGTGAAGCTATGACTCAATTTGACGAGTGGAGAAGAAAGATTGACTGTTATTTTTTCTGTGTTTAGTGTTTGTATGTTTGTTTGATTCTTTGCTTTTTACCAGTCACGAATCGTGGGGAATCCCAAGCGGGGAGAATTTTGCGATAATGTGCATATAAATCTATCTATATTATGTGGAAGTTATTAGGGTTTGGGACGAGTTCATAGAATACATGATTATAATATACTATAGGATTTCACCTATGTTTATCAGTTACATGGTTTGATAATCAAGAAAGATGTATAAAATAAATAAGTTAGCGCGACGTGCGGCGCAACGTGCACTCATGTGTTGATGATTGCATCTGAACTGTTAGTAATATCATTACCAACTTGTGCAAGAATGTCAATAAAAAAACTTATCCAACGATAGCCACACCTAATTGCAAAGAATTATCATTAAAATTAATTACGGGACCTAAGACCACACGAGCAATTTTTGAACATGCTTTTTTTTAAAGTGGTTTTTACGTAATTTAGCTCTACTCAAAAAAATGAATAGATGATTTACAGAATATGATATTTAAGCTGGGATTTTTTTTCGGGGGGGGGGGGGGGGAAAGGCACTGGTCTTTTTACATAAAATGGTACTTCCGTAACTAACTCAATAATCGTCTACAATTGAATGATAAAATGAAAACTTACAAAGAAATTTAAACATTCATATTAAACATTCATTAAACATTCATTCATTCAAATGCAGTTACCAGGTATCGCAAGAAGTCTTTCAGCAACGTTTTTTTACATTACATGCCGGTATGGCGGTAACTGGTACCGGGTACCTATTACGGACGTGGGTTTGAATCCATTTAGTTTTTAGTCCGGAAGTTTTTATGAATCTTTCGTCATTCACAGCATACAATTGCCATTTTGGTATTTCCTGATAATGTACATGATTAGTTTTTACCTTTAATATAATATATGAGTCTGAACAAAATATGGTTTGATGTTATTAACTCAGCCACCCTACCCTCCTAGAACAGCTAACATTATCTTGATCTAACTCGTTCGACGAGTGAGCCCGAGCCGAGAAGCTGCATGTGTGAACGATCTGGCGCTAACGCTGACTGAGACGCGCGCTTTCGGAGCTTCTGCAGTACATGGTGTAGTCACAGCCGCACAAGGCAACAGCAACCGTGTATTGGACGGCTCATTTTCAAATATTTTGAGCGACACTTGTGAAGTCCCCCTCCAGGCCTCTCTCAAGCTTCTCCTTCCCACCAACATAGGCCACTATACCGAGGTCCTGTCCCACCTTAAGGTTAGGCCTATGTGAGACCGTTACGGTGAAATACGAGTTTTTTTAAAATTCTATTTATTACATTAAGATTACCTACCAAATTAATTAGGACCTAGGGCCTATCCTCTTTTAAAAAATGAGAGATTGAGGCTCGTGCGAGTAAGGAACTCGTAAATTTTACTTGTAAACAAGAGACAAGAGTTGGTGATGTGCCAAGGCCTAACGGGCCTAACAGTCCTTGCAGATTGGCACAGTACTCCTAGGAGTAGTACAATAAATAAATAAATTCGTATTTAGAGTCTACCCACTCAGATAGGTAGGGTAACTGATTTTCAGTGGGAGATATTACACAACCCTGTAGGCCCCGACGGCGGCGCAATCTAATCTAGGCCTAGCCTCCCTATTACTCCTTTTGTAGGTTAGTCTAGGCCTATTTTAAGTATTTATTGTAATATATTTCGTCATAATTGCATACGTAAATGCTTTTTCACATTTTACTAGCGATTTGGGATGTTTAAGGTGTTTTTAATAACATAAACATCGTTTTTTTTCCACGCCCGTTTACAACAGAATTTTATAAGAAAGCGCGCATGCGCGTAACACGCAAGTCGGGATCGCCAAAATTGACGCGGAAATAACAAATCCACGACCCGTCGGGACCTGAGCCACTCTCTAGGGGAGATGCTTACGAATCACAAGCCCCTTAGAAATAATCGTGCCCTAGCTGTAGAGATTTGTGATAGCTGGGCCTAGGGTTTTGCCTTTGTGTATCCAATCCCTTTGGAGGGCTAAACCTAGCCTAGGGGGGAGCGCCAAAACCAAAAGAACCTAACTTTATCATACCTATCACCAGCCCAAAGGAAAACTGCAAATAATCTAGATACGCATCCGACAATAATCATTAAGAGGCTTCAGCAAAAAGACGCCGACTTACCAGATAGCAAAGATGCAAGGCCTAGGGCTAGGCCTAGCCTAGTTATAATTTCTTGCGAGACGTCTCTTGCACGTAGGGCACCATAACCTCACTTAAAACACCGCCTGCCTGCTGTAGATGTGCTGAGCAGCACCGCCTGTTATACTGTGTGGTAGTGACCTGTGAGCGCGGGAACACAAACAAGTACAATACGTATATGTTAGGTTTATTTAGTTTAAGGGCGCGTCAACTGTTAGGTAATAATGCTCAATTCTAGACTGGAGATGTAGGGAGACGTAACACTCATGCTGGTAGAACCAGCCACAACCTGGGAAACGAAGGTTTACTTATTATATACAAGCAGGGGCGGATAACGGGGGCCCCCCAATGACAAACAAATATGGTAATTTTGAATATCTTATTTATCGTTAAAAAGACGTGGTATTTCAGTTATTTTATTGATGGTTTTCATTGAAAATGGAGTCGTTAGTCGTTACCGAACTTAAGCGCGAAAGCGCCCAATTTTGTGTGACAGTGCGAATTTGACGTTTGTTGCCATGCTGTGTGTGTGTAACCGTTGGTGTAACAGGTGTAACTAAACGAGCATCTAGCAGACGCGCGCTCCGACACATCCAACAATTTTATCCCCGCCATCCTCGTGGATTCACGCATTCGTTCAGTGAGTAATTAATAATGCTATGTTATTGTTATTATTTTACTAGGAAAACGCTTAAGTCCCGCCGCGTTGATGGTGAGCTTTTTTGTACGTTTTTAGTTTGCGTAGGACCACTTTTCCTTTGCATTGCTTTTTTAATGCATTGTTAGTGATTGTTGTCAAGTGTCTATTGTTACTTGCTAAATTTTTATTATAAACCTAAAAAACTTAGCTAGTCAAAACTAAAAGTTGACCAAAATGTAATGGTTTCGTGCTCCCATGATAACATCGAAATGGCTGGACCAAATTATGCTATTTTGGGAGAAGTTAGATAATTGAATAATGTTTTGCAACGTATTGATCAGAATGCACTTTTTTTCACCCATTTTCTTGCCAAAAAAATCAAGAAAAAACGTGAAAATTGGAAAAAATGTGACGTATTTTCTTTTATTTTTTTTTGGTGGAAAA
>JAMZAV010010828.1:0-22882 GCA_024449915.1 Sweltsa coloradensis
TTGATCGAAGCCGGATTGATATTTATAATATGTCATTTTCTGCGAGATATGCTGAAATTTGTTTTACGACAATAATTCCAATTTCGAAGACTGGTAATACTATGGTCTCAAAGTAAAGTTGGCGATCCAACTATATCAACGAATTGCCTTCAAAGGATCGTTTCAAAACACAATATTGACAGGGTTGCGGTTGAAAAAAAACCGTCCATGGAAATGTTCATGCATGAGTTTGTATGCGAGGCGGAGAAGCTACAAACGCATGGTGTCCAACACACAGACATCAAGATTTTCACCGATTTCTTGCTAGGTGGACCCACCGGCCAGGCCCAAAGTGCAAGTAACCACCTGGTTCAACGGTTTCTATGGCTGCAGCTATTGCCACCAACCAAGCATGTACATCGACCAGGTGAAATACCCAGTCGATGTACCGCATTACTCGGATAGGTAGCATAGCGAAGCAAAAAGGCAAAAAGGTGCGAGGTGTCCAGAACCCATCTCTGATGATCAACCTGTCCAACTTTGACATTGTCTGGGGATTTGCCCCCGATTACATGCATATTATTTTGTAAGGAGTCGCTCAACAACTAACGGTGATATGGACGGCAACACCTCAAAAAGACTTAGACCAATCACAATCGACCCTTCCGAAGTTTTTTATTTAATCGACGATTTACATGGAGGTAGATTACCTTTGGATATTGCTGTATTTTTTTTTTTAGCAAGTGTGTAGTATTTTCTGTTGGTTTTACCATATCCTTTATAAAGTTTCACATTTTTTAAGCTCTTTCTCAAGTATTTTCAATTAATAAAATACAATAATTAAGCACTAATTCAATGAAACTTCGTAGCTAAATAATACTTGATAATAATAATTAAAATATAATTCTGATTTCAGCTTTTTCTAGTGGTGTATGCCCTTATGTCACACAAAACTGAGGCAGCATACACCCAACTTTTCAGAAGCATTAAAGAGGAATTGGCTACAAATATGCGTCTTGAACTTTTTATATCTGACTATAAGAGGGCGATAATGAATTCAACAAGAACAACAGACCAAATGGGAGGTAAGTCTGCCACTGTGCACTGTGTACTGTAGCCTGTGTAGATGGCAGTCAAACAGTTCGAGTCGGAGAGGTCATATTGATGTTGCACGGTAAGTGCATTGAAATTTTTCAAAACTATACTGGTGACATTAGCACACGAACTCCAAGATGTGTGGGATTTAGTTAATCCTTTTCAGTTATTTAAACCAGTTGTATAAATTAAATGTATAACACTATACAACAAAAAACCCATAACAAGAAACCAGCACCAGTAAAGTGTTCAAGCCTGTAATCTCGCACGCGTGTACGGACAGGACAGAACAGACAGAGCACAACACAGAGATGCCGGGCAGGGCAGAATAAAGACAGCACAAAACCTTTCAGTCTAGACAGAATAAACCTCCTGAAGTGAACCAACATTAAACAGAATGATGGAGGACACAACAGCCAAGACTTGCTCAAACAACACACCCAACTGTAATAGAAGCTAACTCCTTGTAGGGTACTGTGGAGGCCCTGTAAGAAGAGAACAAAGAGCCTGCACAAAACACATCCGCCTACGACAAGGACAACGGACCGACTGCGCTGCAGCCTGCAGGCTCTCTCTCTGCTGTGTGCGTGTAGCTGCAGGTGGTAGTTAAAAGGTGCGGGGCGGCGAGGTCATATTAACGCTACACGTGAAGTGCATTGGTTTGAAAAATCGCATTGATGACAGCAGCACACGGACTTTAAGGTGTGTAATTAATTGGTTGGGTGATTTTCTATGTGTGCATTAAGGTTCATCGAGACGATACGATATTGTTTGTTGTTGTTGATATTGTTTGTTATTGATGGAATATTGTAATACGGCGCATTACACGTCCCCATCAACACTTAGAAGTTTCATTTCATTTCTTTCTTTCTTTATTGCATACCGTACAGTTGATCATGCTGGATGATATGGTATTTGTCATATATACACCCATTGGTAGTACAATCTGTAAATATAGATGGGAGGCTTCTGAACAAAGTGATATTATTACAAGCTATAGTGATGATGAACCATTGTCAACTGTAAGAGATAGGTTACGCATCACAAAACGCTTTATGTTTGGTAAAGATCGCATAACAAAATGGTTGAGAGAACCTTTACCTAGTGGTCGCACACGTTCGTATAATATAATAAAAGAAAAACCTGGTGTCAATCCTTGCGCCAAAAATTTGAATACTCCATTCAAATGTTTCAACCATTTGATTGATGTTACTGCAATTGATAAAATTGTTGTGTGTACAATTATTTTCATTGGTGCGGCGAGGCAATCGTACTTGCATGACCGTGATGCCACGGATACTACTTAAAGGAATTATCTCATCTTGGTAGCACTTCATAGCATATCTTGAACCTTTCAATTTCACGGAAATAGATCTTAGATGCAGCTTGATCGGACATCTGGTTGCTAAGTAAATAGAGTTTTAAAATATCACTGCACGAAAACTAGTGGCCTAAAAATGACGTCACTGTACGGCCACTCATCGAGTCGACCCGAGCGTGTTACCCGGGCTCGCGTTACGAAGTGCTCGGCTTTCACGACCCAATCAGTCGTTTTCTCGCAGCTGTGCTTTTTCGTTTGTAGAGCACCATTATGATGAAGATGATGATATGGATGATGATGATGATGAATTATTAACAATTATGATGATTATGATCAAGTATAGCGAGTATACCACGTGCTTCTATCCTTCGTAGGATAGTGAACTCGCTTGAAATACTTGAGTCTTCTTTTGGTAAGATTCTAGGGCACACTGTGTAAAAACCATGTTATTTTATTGAAATTACACCTTGAGTTATGTTGGGCCAAATATGAAAGTTATTGAAAATACGTTTTAGCAGTACGTTCATGCAGCAATAAATGAGTTCTGTGGCTGGGCTATTCTTGCTTTGTGCGTGTAGTGTGCGGGTGGTAGTTTGGGGGGAGGGGGGGGGGAGGTCATTCTAACCCTACTCACGTGATGTGCTTTTTAAAATGATTGTTTTTGTTGAAACGACGGCGTTTAAGTGTGAAAGAAGTTCCTCAAGTTCGATTTCTTATACAGATTGCCTTGAGTGTTACGACCGTACGAAAAATTTAGTGGTTGTGTTGTAAGTTGTTGGAATTGTTTTCTAATGTTTGGGAGTGGTTGGGGATTTATTGTGAAACTCGCGCATTAACGCTCTTCATAAAAGAAGTTTTATTTCATTTTTAATTTCTTTCTTTATTGCTATACTACATTTGCTCATGGCTGTGATGATATGATATTTGTCATAAAAAAGACAATGTGACAATGCGGGTAATGCTATGATAATTCACAGTTTGAACGTGAATTATTAAGCTTGTGATGTGAAATATTGTCAATTAAGTTATATATTACCTCACTACACCTTTATGTTGTAGACTCAAAACACAATTAGATTGAGATAAACCTTTACCAGTGTCGCACATTTTTTCCCCGATGTAATATAAACTATACTGACAATGGTTTTCTATTTATGCGTGCGGACCGACGCATTAGAATACGCCAGCAAATGTTTCCCCAACCATTGCTTGCTGTACGAAAGAAAAGAATTTTTTGGGTACTTTTTTCCCTTGGTAACCACGTCAAAACGTACCCTTCATACCTGATTTTCCAAACGGATACTACTTAAGTTGAGATTTTAGCTTTGTCGGTATGCTGCACTTGGCAGGTGTGTTGAAATCATCGCGAGTAAATATACGCAATTGATGGGATAAGAACGGTATTGGCATTGAGCGGTTTTCACCAACAATGTCATATAATCGGTGTTCATTCCTTCTGTGATGCCTTCGATTTGATGGTATACACAACCGAGAAGACCGTCGTGAATTAGATAAACTGGCTGCTATTCGTGATGTTTTTGAGACTTTTGTTGATAACTCTAAAGCAGCATACACTCCATTGGAGTTTCTTACTATTGACGAAAAGCTGGAGGCTTTTCGAGGACGTTGTTTGTTTAGGCAGTACATTCCCAACAAGCCAGCAAAGTATGGGATCAAGATTTTGGCAGTAGTAGATGCCAAAACATTTTACACTACACACATGGAGTTGTATGATGGGTTGAGCACAGGTCCACATTAATTATCTAACATGCCATATGATTTGGTGAAACGCATGATTTCCCCATACTCGGGGTCATTACGTAACGTCACAATGGACAACTGGTTCACCAGCGTAGATCTGTCAAAGAGCCTTCTGGAAGATCATAAACTGACAATGGCTGGGACAATCAGAAAAAAATAAACGGGAACTACCAGACAGTCTTGTGAATATCAAACACCGACAACCAAGAAAAAGCGTGTTTGGGTTTTAAAAAGATAAAGTTATAGTATCATATGTACCAAAGAAGTCGAAGAATGCTATCCTAATGGATTGGATATTGCTTAACGTCTTATATTTATGCAACTTGTCTAATCGAGACGAAGGGAGTCCCTCCCTTCGTCCCGTAAGAGATGAGATTAGTTAGGGAGAGATTAGCTTCGTGGACGACGAAGTATTTAAATCCACATTTAAACTTGTGCAAGCTCGAAAGCTTCAAAAAGCGGTTATAGCCTACTTCAATCCGATGAATTCAACAATTACATCACCACCAGTTCTACAACCCGCTCTTCCAACTCCTACCCTGACCACTACACCTACACCTGCAACTCTTTCCGACTTTGAAATTCACCTACACCTGCAACTCTTTCCGACTTTGAAATTCCGTTCGATAAATTCTCGACCAGCATAAAAAGAAAATTACAAGCCAAGACAAAAGCTAGTGCCTCCGACGAAAATGATGTAGCATCAATAAGATCTCCACTGTATAAATACATATCCAGGGATTGCCTATATTTTACGGAACGCCATAGAATTAGTAACTAAATACCCGAAAACATTTGCCACCCACCATTCCGACGACGACAGCCTGGTAGGGATAGGCCATGAAATTATGTTCAGAAAAATGCGAGAAAAAATGAAGAATTTAAATAGGTGCAGAAAACGTCGATTATTTGACAATGATGACGATAATGAAAAAGACGTTGAATCGTCACAAACGAGAAGAACTCCAAATTCTCAAAAAGAAAAGTACGGAACAATAAACTACCTCCCGACCATGCTACCAGGCGAAGAAACATTAATTTTAACAGTCAAAAGGAAAATAAATAATGGCTGAAAGAAGAATTCTCAAAAACACATCGTGAAAGAGATTTACTGAAGATAAAGGAATTTATGCAACTCTCCTACGCCAGTCAGCGCATTGATATAACGGATAAAAACAAACCCACTGATTCGGTGCGCAGTGAATGGCCCTTTTTATTTGAGGTGAGTATAATGTTTTAGTTCGATGGTGTAACATATACCTATCCGGCCCATATTAGGTTATAAGTAACAATATCATGATAATGTGCACTGATTTTGCATTTTACCCTAATTATTTAATACAACAAGAACGAAAATAGACTAATATGTAAATTAGCAAAAACACTTAGTATATATTTAAAACATAATAACTAAGTACATAATTGATAATAATATACACATTATACAAAATTACATTGCTACTCACAACAAATGTTTTCCCTTAAATGTCAGATCAGAGTTTGTTTGTTTGCAACAATTGTTCAGACGTTTGGAAAATGATGCTTACGCAAAATAATATGGTTTTTTGTTTTCCTCTTCCAGAAAGAAAATTTGGCTGACCACTTTTCGTCATTGATGGGGTTCGTTTTGTTTGAGAGGGCAAGGAATGTGGAAAAACGGCATTTACCTTTGCTCTTCTCTTATTTGCCGTCACAAGTGGGAATCCGTCACAAGTGGGAATCCGTCACAAGCAGGAGCGAAGCCTCAGAAGGTCGTGTAGTGGGACTGTCTTCTACCACTACTGGTGCCTTGTCGGTCTTTGGCGGTGATGGGCGCAGATGAATACGATTTCTTCTAATGGTTGATCCATCAGCCGAGATCACCTGGTAGGATCTTGGAGTTTCGGCCATGGCTGTCACTTCACCAGGGATACAAGTTCGAGGAGATTTTTGAATCCAGACAGATTGACCTGGATGTTGGGGTGCTAGCGTCTTCTTTCCCATGTCGAATTGTTGTTGGTAATGGGTTTGATGATGGACTAGGGTTTTATTTGTTTAGGTTGTGGGATACTTGGGCTCTAGGAACTTGTTTGATATCAGGAGAAGGGTACGAAGCCAAATTCTCATCGGCATTTCTGCTGGGGATGGTAAGCCTTCCTTAGGAGTCGCATTGTGTTCCATAATAGCCAGGAGTGGATCACTTCCGGCTCGATGTGCCTTTATTAGGAGGCCTTTAGCCGTCCGTACCGCTCTTTCTACCATTCCATGACATTGTGGATAGGTCGGACTTGAGGTTCTATGATGGATGTCCCATGATGTGAAGAAGTCTTTATGTTTAACGGAGTCGAACGGAGGTCTATTGTCCGTGATGATGGAGGATGGTATTCCATATGTGGCAAACATCATCTTGAGTTCAGTTAAGCCAATGCCACTGCCAATGCTGTTGTAGTTTTTATCTCTCTTATTTCGATGAATTTTGAATGGTAGTCTGTTACCAACATGTAGTTCTTGTCGCAGGCCTTGCAGAAGTCGATGCCTAGCTTGTTTCACGACAACTCGGGAATCTGGTGTGGTATGAGAGGTTCACTTAAGTTGAGTTTGATTTACCATAGCTCAAACAAGTTTTACAAGATAACACCAACTGTTTGATTTCCGCCGCCATTCCGGGCCGATACATTGCTCTTCGGGCCTTAGCCTGGCAAGTTGGGGAGGCAGTCAAAAGGAGGGGGAAAGTTCCCCGACGGCAACCCAGAGCTCGCCATTAGTTTCAGGGAGAAAAACTCCCCTAATCACGGGCCAAACCACGAGAAGATTGCGAGTTGGACTATGAGTATAATAGATTCCTCATTGGGTGGTTCGAATCCCGGTTGGGCGGACTTTTTTAATTTCTGAATTGTAGTAGTAGAAGAGATAATAATGAAAATAATGAAAATAAGAATATTACTCAAAAATAATAAAAAAAACAATACAACTGTGAATAATAATATTAATCTTAATAACAACAAGATGATGATTATCAAGGATAATCTGAGACTAGCGGTAATAAATTGCAGAAGGCTCTTTGGTAAAATTACCCCCTATAATGTTGATATTGTAGTAGGTACGGAAAAATAGCTTGATAATGACATCCGAAATAGGTAAAAATGGTTTTAACATATTTTGAAGAGACAGGAACAGTTCAGGAGGTGGGATTATAATATGCATCAGAAAGGAACTACAGGGTAGGGAAATATGGGTAGATGACAAATTTGAAATGATGGGAATCAAGGTAACTGTTTGTGGCGTGGAGACAGAAATTATAGCATTTTACAGACCATTAGATAATGCGGATCTCGACTCTCTGAAGATGCTCCGGAAAAGAACTGAGGGTGACAAAGGATTATTGTAGCAGGGGACTTAAACCTACCAGTGATAAACTGGGGAGGAGGGTCCAAACTGATAGGAAGTAACAAACAAAAAAACAAAAACTGTTAACCAAATAATTAACAATGGTGTGTCTCAGATAGTGGAAGGTAACACTAGGCTAACTGAATATGGAGGAAACCTTTTAGATGTGATTCTCATGAGGCCAGATGATGGGGTAATCTTCTGCGAGATCGTACCGGGTATTAGCAATCATGAAGCTGTTATTACCACAACTGAAGGAGGGGGGATAACACCAAGCTGTAAAAACAAAAAGAGAGTATTATGGAGGTACGCTGTAACCGTACGCCTTCCTTCGAGTGGACTTAGGTCTTTTTGGTATTAGTTGTTGGAATGAGTCTACCAGTGATCAAACTCTTTTGTCGGAGAATTATAATATAAATGCAATATCTTTGTTTTTATGGATTGGGCTATAATTTATTCAGATTCACAATGAAATTTCATTCTAAAATACTATAACAATCTTGTGATTTGATTCAGTTTTACCTCTGTTAAATAAAAATCTAGTTTCCTATATTTATTATTGTATATTACGGCATTTAAATTTCTCTAAGTGGGATATGACGATTGTTTGAGCAATCGGAGCTGGCGCCATGAGAGGTTGCCCATTTCAGCCACAAAGGTCAAGTTTGATGAGCTGTGATTGGTTGAAGACGATTAGTTGGTCATTTGGACGCCGGTTGACCGGCCATCTTGGAGTAAGTTCAGTGCTTGCAGGAGTCTTGTAGGAGGCAGTATTGCCGGAGAGTCTTACGGGAGGCCCATTGAGTTTGGGTGTGTTGGGTTTTAGTTTCGCGGAGAGTCCGCCTAAGTTGTGTATTTTGAGTGATGAATCTCTCTAGGGAGGAGAGATTCTAATAGTGAAAGAGTTACATCGTCAACGAGGGCTACTGCGAGCCCTACAAAAATAAGGAAGCGTTATTAGAGAATCACGTTACGTGTGATTAGCAATTGTGTGTCGGTGAAACGCGCGACGGGTTCGGCATATCAGAAGCTTGAAATTCAAGTTGTGTTAGCTTACTGAAATACACATTGGGATAGGCATTACGGGTTAAATAACGTGCCAAAGTGAAGTCAAAGGCAAGGTGATCTATCTGCCGATAATAAGAAAAGCCATGTCTAGTAAAAGATCGTTTAGTTTTGTCATAACGGAGAATCGAGCGTCTAGGCCTACCAAGCCAACGAGTTGAGTGAACAGTAAAGCTAAGCGAGCTATGATCAGTAATATTGCAATCATTATACAAGTGACGGGAATAGAATAGCTTTGATAGCTATTTCTATCGTTTATTAAAAAGTTGGGGCGACATTCACCTTTCAATTTGCGAGTGAATTAATAAAATCCCGGATGGGAAGTGAATCTGCGTGTTAAAAGGAGCGATATTTGGCCGACCGTCACTACCAAAGTAAAGTTAGAGCAGGTCATAGTTTATGACAGAGTGGACGGGAATACGGGTCCTAGTAATAAAAGACGTAGAACTGTTTGACGAATATTATTCTACACAATAAATATCTAAAAGTCCCCATTAGAAATATAAAGGCTTCGTTTTATATCGCCGGGAAATAAGATTGCAAAACTTTTACAATGGCGGATCATGGCGCTCGCATGGCCTTAAAGATGAGAATTCGTGACGTCATACTGAGATGATGAGTCAAGCTGTGATTAGCTATTGATATCGATCAAAAATAGATCGTTTGGATTACGACTATAAAAAAAGATGGCGTTGTTTACATATTGCCGGGACATCTGTCAAAGTGCTATCTGACCGTATGAAGGTTTATTTGAACATTTCTTCGAATTATTTGAACAACCTTACCTTTCTTTACCTTTACCTTTCTTTGTACATGGTATACATCTGTTACCAACTGTGACTTCAGTCCCTCCTTAATTTCATCTACTTTACAGTTAACTAGATCAAAACACCGAATTACCCCCTTTGATGAATTAAGAGTAGTATGTGCTTTGATCTCAACAGGGATTTCTCCCAAGGACGTGACCTTGAGCAGCGTCTCTGATTGTTTGTCAGATATTGTTTCTATAAGAAGCATTCCACTTCTCAACTTTTTCACAGATTTTATGCCCGTGGCAACTCCTTCAATTGCTTTACGTATATAAAACGGTGACACAGTTTCAAAATTCTTATCTTCTTCATTTCGTTTCACGATCAAAAATTTTGGCATGGAACCAATGGTTTTTGTCGTCTTTTTCAATATTTTTTCATCATCTTCATCTCCTAGGCTTCTTTTACTCATAGTTAAGGAGGGGACAACCCACAACAATTGCTTGGAATAGGACTCAACTAACCCATCCATGTTGGTTCTACCACATAGGGCCTTGTAAACTCAAGAGTCGACCCCATGGGGCAGCTAGTGACCCATGAGGTGGAGCCTTATAGATTTCCATTACATCAAGCGGCGTGTAGGAAAGTGCCAATTTCACGTCCGGATGCCTACAGGCGCAATCGGTCTTCTAGCACCGCACGCAGAACGGTCTGCAGCCCAACAGACCGTCCACATACGGTGGGCATACAACCGACGCAACCTGCAGACAAGCCCGTAGCTGTCAGAGCCCTCAATTGACCAGGTCATTACCTTTATCGTACCGGGTCGTCATCGATAGTGGCCAGTGGATAAAATGGGAAGGAGAAAGGATATTGGCTGGGATTGGTTAGACTGGGTAGGGACGGTAGAGTGGTTGTTGCAGAAAAGGCCGGCAAGTATGAGGAAGAAAAAAGTGAAAGAAGGAAATAAATATGAGTAAGGCTGTGTGAATGAAGAAAGTTGTGATAAAAAGTTGCGCGAGAGCTCTCTCTGCAACACACACCCCAACCGGCCAGAGCTCGCCTCTAGATTCGGGAAGTAATATACTACCCTTCATACTAGTTGATGTTTGCGAGTTGGACTTTTTCTCTTGAATCGCCTTTTACGATTAGCAGAGCCATGCTCTGGGCCTATTCTACCCCGGGCCCAGACGGGGAAAATTGCCTAAAAGTATAAAAAATATAACAAAAACAAACTTGTTAAAATTTAAATCTGAATGTATAACATATGCATTTGTTTACCAACCGTACATTTAGAAAGAGTTACTAGAAATAAATGTAATGTATGAAATGTATTGTATTGTAAGGTATGTAATAGCTGATGAAGCTAAATAAATGAATTGTATTGTCCTTAGCATGCCATGCCAACCTGTTTCCTAAGGTTCCTAAGGTCGTTCTCAATAAAACAGAAACAGTCACAAAGAAGACAGGATGCTAGCGGTGCAGAATCCTTACCTCTCCTCACTCCCATTTGTATTATTATTAGTAGTAGTATTAGGTTAGATGGAAGATAAGGCTTCACTAGCCTTAATCCCGCCTTACAATAAAGACCCTTATCCATCTATCTATCTATCCCACAGGGGAAAAATACAATTCAATGTGTCTTGCCATCTGGCTTAATAAAATTCGTCAGTAGGGCATTTGGGGGACGAGCCAGTGACAAGGCCATTTTTAATCAATGGGACTTAACTCACAAGCTCATACCATACCACGAAGCTAACATGTTTGACAAGAGGTTTTTAATTGAGACCCAAACACAACAACAAATAACAGCACAGAAAACAGCACCACTATAGTGTGTCAAGCCTCTAATCTCGCACTGAACAGAAGCTAACTCCGACCAAACATAAACTGCACAACCTGTGTGAACGGAATAGACGGAGAACAACACTGAGATCACAAACGCTTTACTGAGTAGCAACAAAACCATCCACTATGGACGGAACAGACATTCTCTCAAAGATAACAGACGTCTAACTGAACACATTCAGAAGAAACAGAAGCCAACGCCATTTGCTGTGGAGTCCGAACAAGAGCGGAACTAAGAGCGGAAAAAAGCACAGCACATAAACCGTGTCAAGGATCTAATCTCACATTGAACAGAACCTAGCACTTTCTGAACATCAACTCCTCAGGCTGCACGGACCGAACAGACGGAGCGCTTCTCTGACAAGCAGAATAGAATAAAGAGAGAACTAAACATTCCAGTCTGGACTGAACAGACAACCCCTGAAGTGACAAAACATTAAACAGAACGAAGAATGAGAACGAGGACACAGCAAAGACTTAACAAGCAACACATACACTTGACATGGGCACTGATAACTCTACTGTTGAGTGCCCTAAAACAACACTAACTAACAGCAGCAACAGAAGCTAGCTCAATGTACTGTGGAGGCCCAATGAGACCAGAGCGAAGAACACGGACAAAACACGTCCGCCTGGGACAAGAACAACAGACCGACTGCAAGGCTTTCTTTCTGCCGTGTGCGTGCAGGTAGTACTCAAAAGGTGCGGGGCGGCGAGGTCATATCGAAGCTGCACTCAAGGTACATTGACTTTTTTTCAAACCGTGTTGATGACAGTGACGCATGTGCTTCTGAGTGTGTAATTAATTGCTTGTAGGTAATATATGAATATATGTAGTGGGGTTAATCGTAACAACACTATATTGTCGCAGATATCACATTTTCAGGGATTTTCCGTTTACTATGGACCAACTGTAAAATAGTGCATTTTACCTCAAAAGCAATACTTGTAAATAAATACCAATGCCATGAAATCAATCGCTAGTTGGCGTTGCCTTCATTGCTTTGCTGTATGAATAAGTTCATAAGTTAGCCATTTTTATCCAGACGCAACTTTGAGTCTGTAAATTTTTGAGCATGAGGAGGTTAAAAGTACAATTTGAAATGTTTCAGTTGTTTAACATACTGGTAGGTCTGTTTATTGCAAAATACAAAACAATCTGTCCTTGTGAATCGTCCCCTAGAACTTTATTATTAGCCTGTAGGCAGGCATACCCTATTCAATTACCTATTGCTGTCCGTCAGTATATATATTAACAGCAAACCAGCACAGTTGCATTATTCTGAGACGTTCGATAGTGGGGTTAAAAGGTGCGGGTCGGCGAGGTCATATCTATACAATATCAAAAAACAGCACAGAAACCAGCACCACTATAGTGTGTCAAGCCTCTAATCTCGCACTGAACAGAAGCTAACACCGACCAAACATAAACTGCACAACCTGTGCGGACGGAATAGACGGAGAACAACACTGAGATCATAAGACGCTTTACTGAGTAACAACAGGCAGAGTTCTGGTTCAAATGACAGCATTCGGTCAGATACAAAGAAAACTGGATTACAACGATACGATTGAGCAACAACAGATGGAGTATTACAAAGTGCTGAAAAAGAGATAACAGATTCCTTGAATTAATGACAATGACTTCAACTCTTCAACAACTCTCTGGAACAACAGTGCCACCCATAACTTCAGCAACAGCATAATGCAACAGATTGAAAGTGCTGCAACATCTTTAGATGTACAAATCAAAATGCCAAGATTATCTGGATCTCAAATTCACCGCGCTAACATAGCTGCATATACAGCAGAAGATTATTACAGGCGGAATCTATTCATACCCTACCTAGATTCCATTATTTCATCTATGGAAGACAGATTTTCTTTGGAAGCCAAAAAAAGTTCATTCGCACTTGTACAATTACATCCATCAAAAATTGCAGTGGCAAGTAGACACCAATACGAAGTAAAAAATATAAGTTAGATAACTTTCAAGTGGAAGCAATGTGCTTGTGCAATATGTGGAGCAATAAACAAACAATTCCCACCAAAGACATTGACACCCTCCAATATATAGATCTCTTGAAACATTCACAATTCTACCAGAGTGTTTCCAGCGCTATCAAAACATTCTTGACGCTACCGGTCACAACGTGTACAGTACACTATCTCCGATTTTGATGAAAATTTGTAGAGGTCTAGTGTAATATACAATAACTAACATTACAAAATTTTAGCTCTCTAGGTCAACCCCTTTAGGAGTTACGGGGGGTTAAGTTAGGGGCGAAAACCCAAAATAAAGTACGCACACATTTTGGATTTGCTTTATCTCTGGAAGTAATTGACTTAGAGAGCTGGGGTTTGGTGTTTTGTTTTGAAATGAACTTTAAAGTATGGGGGAAGCAGTCGATGCTTAATTTAATTTTGCCTTTGGTTTTGTGAAATTCATTCTTTAGCCCCCCATCACTTAAAAAATGGTATTTTAATTTTTTCAAAAATATTTGTCGACAATCCTGCATGTCTTTTCTTTATATGTTCCAAGTTTTAAGTTGGGATCATGATGGGATCAGAAGTTATGAATTTTTGAAGAAATAGTTACGATCAAAATTGTCTTGTTTTATATTCAAATTTTGCTGCGTATAGATTTTACTTTACCTATTTTATTTTCCAATCAACATATTAAGTGCTTAGTATTTACTAGAGCTGCCTCAACAATTATCCTGGATTTATCTTCCAAGTATAAAACTTGCATTGCAATAGGAAAACCTACCTTCACTAGGGGAATACCCCAATTCACTGTTCTATGAAGAGGGATCTACTCAGTTTCAGTCAAAGCTAAGTAGTTGTCTTGTCAACATCTAGGCCTACTATTTTAATTTTGTTTCCAATCTGTGAACAAGTGTATTTAATAATAAAACTTGGCTGTCGGGATACGCCGTGTCGATTGTCATTATTCAAATGCTGACGTTTCGAACTGATTGCACAGCTCATCTTCAGAGATGTGAAGAGGAAATCACTGGGCAGAACCTACGCGATCCTACGACAAGTTTTAAGTGTATTTAGTTGCCGTGACGTTGGATTATTTTAATAGTAGTTAGCAGTGTTAAGTGTTCACACAGTGTTGGGTGTAAAATGAACATTTTGTAAATGCACGCGTTGTTATTTTAATAATCATGAGTGAGAAATTTGTTTGGAGAAATTGTTGCAACCCTTTCAACAAAGCGAATCATTCTTCTAAACAGAAAAGTATCCGACCAGTATTAGAATGGATGACTAACAAGCTTCCCACGTTGCCAATCGACGGGAAGATTTGCGACATTTGTCGTAGATAATTGGGAAAACTTCAAGAATTCATAGAAGAAGAAAAACAGGAAGTACTTCAGTCAGGACCAAGCAATGAACCAGACTCAACCATAGAAGAACTGGACAAAGAATTGGCTTTATCATCTTTGAATGAGAGCTTACAGAACCTTGGTGAATCTCCTGTGGAGAAGAAACGATTAAGCCAAAAAAATATCCGAAAGAAAAGATGAAATGAGTAGAAAAAGCTTTTGAAAGAAAGCTTTTACATATTCCATCTGAAGAGAGTAGCAATGAAGGAGCAGCAGAAGAAGAAGTTATTGTACAACTTAAAGAAAAATTCAAATCAACAAACAACAGAAGTGAAAAAATTCAACTTTTAACAATACTACCAAAAAGTTGGACTAATAAGAAAATAGAACAAGAGTTTGGGGCCACCAACTTTATGGTGCGCACAGCAAAAAAGCTAGTTGCCCGGGAAAGGGAATTCTATCAACGCCAAATCCCAGGCCAGGTAATACTCTAGATGAAGAAACAGCCAATCTGGTCAAGTCATTCTATGAAAGCGACTAGGTAAGCCGCCAAATGCCTGGAATGAAAGATTTTGTTTCAGTTAAGATTGGTGATCGAAGAGAGCACGTCCAGAAACGTTTCATTCTAAGCAACTTAAAGAAAATATATTGCTTATTCAAAGATAAATTCCCTGGCTACAAAATTGGATTTTCCAAATTTGCGGATCTTCGTCCTAAAAACTGTGTATTAGTTGATGCAAGTGGATCACATAATATATGTATGCACGATCCATCAAAATGCAAAACTAATGCTTTAGGGAGTAAAAAAAGAAGAGCTTACAAAAAATGATGAGACACCACTGAAAACATATAAGGATTGTATTGCCGTTATTATTTGTAACACGCCCACTCCATCCTGTTACTTGAACAAGTGCACTTTGTGCCCTGGCATACAGAAACTTAGAGATCGTCTAACAAACTTGATAGATGACCAAATGATAGACACCATTGTTTATAAACACTAGATTTTAGTTGATAGGACAAATTTAGAAACACTGTCAAAATCCGCTGATGATTTTTTTAGTGGTGTTGTGTGATAAACTTGAAAAACTTAAATACCATTCCTTCATAGCAAGCCATCAATCTGCATTTCAGTCTGAACTAAAGGAAAAACTAAAGCCAGGGGAAATCCTAGTCATTTGTCATTTTTGACAATAAGTGGCGCACAGCGCCATCCTCAAAGAAGCCGACGTCACTGTCTCTGTGCTTGTTGATTGATTGGATATTGCTTAGCTTCTCATATTTATGCTACTTGGCTAATCGTGACGATGGGAGGGACGTAAGGGGTGACGCGGGGAGATAAGGGGTGGACAGGCCTATGCTGGTCTGAACCAGCCACAAGCGTATGGGGAGGGCAGGGGTTACCCCACGTCGTGGTCGTCTTCGTCTGTGTCATCATCCGTCCGTGTTTTCATTATCGTCGCCGTCGGGAAAGTAGTCAAAGGGGAAGAGAAAAGTTCACCGACGACGACCCAAAGCTTGCCAATAATTTCAGGGAGTAAAACTCCCCTAATTACAGGCCAAACCACGAGAAGGTTGCGAGTTGAAATTTGATAGCCCTCTGTGCTCTTTGACAATGGCTGCATTGAGACGTGATGGTGCGGCAAATACAATTAAAAAGTGGTCCCACGTTACCTATTGCAAGAAGAACGTAGGGAATGCTCTGTACAAGAACAAAGTACCGGATTCTCTGTCTTTATCTAAGTCTTTTTAAGTCATTAAGTATCTGCAGCGTTGTTTAATGTATACAATAAGCCAAAACAGAAATAATCCTATTGCTGTTAAAAATGCTATCCTAAATGTAACAGACCATGTGTTTAGAAAACATGATGGCTGTGGCGATTGGTGTAAATTCTGGCTGAAGCCATATCCTGAGTCTCGTTACCCATCATTGCCACGGGGTGAATGTTTGAGTTGCATTGAGTTTGAAAATGCCATTCAAACTATATTTGTTCGATACTCTAGCCACTCGGACAAACTTGCCCTGTGTTAATCAACTCAGTCAAACGAAGCACTAAATTCAGCCAATTCTTCCAAAAACCCGAAGGCTAAATGTTATAGTGGCAGCGAATCGAATGTTGAGTGGCTGCCGCTGTCAAGTGAATGTAGGGACACAGTATGTCATATCTGTGAATGAACAGTTAGGGTTGTCACCTGGTAAAAACACTAAAGCCAGCCATTGTAGTGATCGTCTCTGGAATTCTACCACGATCCCATAAGAAACACCGACTGTTGCGCGAAGATGAAGAGCTTTGTCGTGCCAATGGGGCCAGGGGACCGTCTTTTATTGTTTTGAAGATGTTTTCTCCAAGCGACGAGAATAACACAGGTCTATCAATGATGTAATAATGATATTCTGAATACCTTGTCCCCACTCGTGATTTTATCATTTTGACTGGTGTGATGACGCTCTGTTAATATGCATACACCACCAATTGTTGATTGATTGGATATTGCTTAACGTCTCATATTCATGCAACTTGGCTAATCGAGACGAAGGGATGGACATAAGGGATGACGCGGGGGGACAAGGGGTGGACAGGCCTGTGCCGGTCAGAACCAGTCAACGGCCATTTGTGAAGTGCTGCCACTGGCACTATCTTGCATTCTCATCTTAACAAATATCAACCATGTACTGGTACATAAACAGATCATTTTACTATCTTTCTTGTATTGGGCCATTATCATTGATTATTATTTATTAAGTATTATATAGTTAACTTATTATTAATTGTTACTAATTTTGATTGCATATTGCTTAACGTCTCATATTTATGCAACTTGGCTAATCGAGACGAAGGGAGGGACGTAAGGGATGACGCGGGGGGACAAGGGGGGGGACAGGCCTATGTCTGGTCAGAACCAGCCACAAGCATAGAGGGAGGGCAGAGGTTCCCTCACGTCGTGGTCGTCTCCGTCTGTGTCATCCGTCCGTGTTGTCATTGTCGTCGCCGTCGGGGAAGTAGTCAAAGGGAAGGGGTTCCCCGACGACGACCCAGAGCTCGCCATTAGTTTCAGGGAGTGAAACTCCCCTATTCACGGGCCAAACCGCGAGAAGGTTGCGAGTTGGACTTTGATGGCCCAATTGTTACTAACATGAAACAAGGTACCAGTACTGAGATTCTATTTCAAGACTTATGGATGCATTGGGTCATAACTTTACTACAACCACCTATTCTTCTTTTGTTGTTTCATTTTATTTCAAATTCTCATGGATGCTCTGCCTTGTAGGCCTATTATAATTTCATTTTGTTGCAATTAGTTTCAGAATTCTTCCGAATTAGTTCCCTTGGGCACAGACTGCCTCACGATCTCTGCCCGAAAATTACAGAAGTGTAACGTAAGTCGTTCTCCAAGCTGACCACAGATCTAATGCAGATAATATGGCTACATCGTCGATGACTGGAACCAAATCCAACCGATCCGCTACTGCTTGTGCCAAGGCCGTGATTAACTCTCGCATGGTCGACGGAATCACAGGCAAGTGTCGACAACAGTGTAGGCCTAATTATTTGGGTTTGTATATTTACCATCAAAATTTCATGTTTATTATTAATCCAATTATCTGGCCTATTAAGTTAAAACAATTTTTGTAGGTCACTTTTAAAAAACATTACCGTAGTTAAGCCTAGTTCATAGATAATGATTTTTAATGATCAAATAAAACATAGTGTGTAGGGCCTTACACATAGATGCATTTTAATTTAACCTCATGTAGTCAGTTTCTAGCCTTCCTGTATGACTGGTCTACAGAGTTATCAATTGCCATTTATGAAATTATGTATTAATTTTCGATTTGGTTAGTAGGGAAACACTCCCGTTGATGGAATTGTTAATATTTAGTACTAGGAAAACGCTTAAGTCCCGCCGCGTTGTTGGATGAGCGTAATTGGTGAATTGAGCTGCCATGTGTTTTGCGGATTTTCTGTTGTTCTGTGAAAAAATCAGAACTTTGTTGAAATTTTTTTTTAATTAAATCAAATTAAAAAAAAATTAACTTATTTTTTGGTGCGTAAGTGTTGCGTTTTGAATAAAGGAGAAAATCGTAATATTGAAATTTTCATAAGAAATAATTATTCGATTACGCACAAATTTTACACGAATATATTAATTCTTAAAATTAAGGTTCTGTGAAAAAATCATTACAATCGGATAAAGCATGTAGGAGTTATAAGTCGAAGAATTTTTTTTAAAAATAAAAAAAAAAATCGTAAAATTGCGATTTTCATGAGAAATAATTTTTCGATTGCGCTCAAAAACGTGGCAGTTCTTAGTTCAGAGATTTCGAAGGCCTCCATAAAATTTCATCGCAATCGGAGTATCGGTTTAGCCGGAATCGTGTTAACAGACAGACAAAAATACAGAAAGAAAAAAAAAAAAAACATTCCGGATTTTTTTCTCCAGTGTAGTGAAATGGAATCTTCGCTTCGCTCGCTACGCTCGCTACGCTCATCCAACAATTCAGAAGTTGAAAAATCCATCCCGACCAAGGTTCGGACCCGATAGGATAGGATAGGATATTGCTCAAGGTCTCATATTTATGCATCGTGGCTAATCGAGACGAAGGGAGGGACGTAAAGGATGACGCGGGGGGACAAAGGGTGGACCCGAGTCTCCCACATTCCAGTTAGGCGCCTTAGCCAATAATTGCTTTAAAGTAGCCTATATGCTTATTGTCAAGCAGGTCAAGCTCAATTCAAATGTAGGTTACCTAGTCACAGTTTGAAGCATCAATATGGTTTTGTATTCCCTCCTTATGCTAGCAGGCAAATTGTGTACGTCCTAATTTCATTTATTACCTTTCTTTTGCTTTAGATTATGTCTTGCAAAAATTTGAAAGCTGCACAACTGAAGATACAAAAAAGTTATGAAGATAAAACTCAACAATGAAGCCAAACGATACATAAAATCAACCACACCAGCCCACAAGAATTCTTCAATCAAATGCACATCACGCCTTCAAATGACACATCAACATCAGCCCCTATTCCATTGCCCCGCACTTCGAGCAAAAATTTATTTGGACGTCCTCAGTTAAATAACAACACTTCAGTACCGCTCGAAAATGAAGTTGCCGGAAAATAATTTTTGTTTCATTTTCATTGTCATCATCATCATTCATTGTATATATTTTGTATTTATTATGTTTAGGCCTTGTTTTATCCTTATCCTACACAAAGTGACAAATGGAATGGTCTAAAGTGTAGGGACTAGGGATGACGACATAACCTATATTCGTTTCACAACCTTGTAAGAGCAATTCTATTCAATTCCACACATTTACCCGGCTGTAAAATAACTGGGTAGTGTGTTCAGTGCGAGGTGTTATGCACGGAGCGGCAATCGCCCAACAAAAACTGACAGTACGATCCATGCTTCCATTTTAAATGAACACCACTGAATACCGACCTAGCATCGGTGTAGGTGATCACATCATTTGCAGATCGGTCAATGAACTACAAGATAGTCACCCATACCACATATATGACAGTGTTTCCATATCCTGTACTGGTACTAACACATCTAACAAGTTGAATATCTACTTTAGGATTACTTGTTAGTAGCTGAAATGGTTGGCATTCACTATACAAACCGCTTTTGCTTCTACACTGCTAAGTCTATGTGACAGCGATTTCGAAATGTAGATTCTATCGATTCTACTGGAGGAATTGTGTGAGATGTTAGTGTACATTTTTGTCCCTCCTGTTTTAACTATTCACGTGTCTTTTAAATCCAATCCTTGTGCAAGGATTTTTCAGCTTGGGCGTCCCCTCCTAGCAACAAATGCAGGTTTTTACTGACTAAAAGGGTAATATCATCTTTTGTTAATGCACCACATTTTGTGTTCTTTGCTTATTTCCAAACGTATCATAACAAGTGTTAAGAAGGAAAGGAATTAATGCAACAAAAGACCTAAGGGTAAAACCAACGTTAAATTTCTTACGAAATAACACGCGAACCAATGGCTTCGAAAATCAAGTCGTACTCTAATGTGAGAGAACGAAAAACTGCAAGATCGTGGAAAAAGCTTTGCATGTTGATTGAAAAGAATGGTGTTAGTTTGCCCGATTGAGACAATCATGATTTCTCGAAAATACTCTCTGACGCAATGGAGAACGAGGAGGTCAAACCAATCAACAACATAGCAGACACTCCAAGGGTGGTATGTACGAATTGGTGGTTAATATAACACCAGATATTCCGTTTAAAAATATATATCTGTACACTACATAATATAGTGCACATAACACGTTTACCACTCACATAATTTTTGCATTTGCCATTACCATAAATTATTGCAATTATACAATTATGGGATCTAAGTAAATGACAAGTAATTAAGAAATCCATTCATCTGTTTCTTAGAGTAATCTGATTCATCCCTGAACCAAAATATTCAGACTAGATTGTCCCCAACCGCGGATGATTTTTTTTGTAACGTATAAATCTTGCATTGCGTATAAACAACTATTTCTTTTTAAACTGACATTCAGCTTATAACGTTTAATAAAGTACAAAAACAAAAGTTCAACTTGATATCCCCCCCACCCCCCTCTTAAACCCTGAATGATTATAGACTTCTTTACTAAATAGGTACATTTTGAAACTGGTAGTTAATCTAAATTCTAAATTGTAAAAAAAAACATCTGCACTGGCAGGCCCTTTACGTCTATTAGCCAGTCAAAATATAGTAGTATTATATGATAGGTCTTTAGCGTGCTAACCTCAAATTCGATAGCCCAACCATGGGTTTTAGTCGTGTTCGTCTTCAGCTTAAAACTATATGTATAACACTCAAAACCAGGTGCAATCTTATCGGATCACGGTAACCAATACCTCCAGATTGATTGATTTGGAATATTTCCCCGCGAGAAAATGAGTTACGTATAGGTCCTAGGCTTATAATAATCCCGAGGTAAATTAGAAGCTCATAGGAAACTAACCTGCGAATAAAAAAAGTACTAGGTAGACCAATTAATATCATTTACTTACATGAAAGTGGTATTCACAACGGTAAATAGAATTTGCAACGGTAGGCTAGAGGCCCTACGACTCCTTGACATATTCTCGTCTTGTTGCGTTTAACCATTATTTTCACCTGTTTAGTTTTTTTGGGCACATATATAAATACTTTCTCCGGTGTTTCTAGAGTGGTGTTTAAACACATTGGTACCTTACACCTTTTATAAAGCGCCATTTATTTTAAATTCAATCAAAAGGATCATTGAGAAACGATAGCAGGAATGACAGCGGGCGCAGTGACGGCAACTGTCTGCTAGGATGTGTTTGACCCACCGCCGACTGGATGGTAGAATATCTACCATTTATATCTAGATAGCGGTGCGCCTTTGGGTCTGCGCTAGGCTGCGGTCAGCAGTCTGACGTCACACTACTTTTCGTGTTGTCTTTTGGCGGGAAGCCAGATTCAAATTTCAACGTTAAATATTGAGAAAAGTATTAACCTTAGACAAAAAAAAACTTTTATGTTATTTTTTTTTAGATGTTATCTTTAACATATTCGATTTCTGGAATGAAGGCTAGTTCCCTATTAAGGTCCGAGGAATCGGCGAACTCCACCTTTCCCAGCTTCCTTCGGCCTTCGTGATAAACCGCTAAAAAATATTAATCGTATTTGTTTCAGACTATTAATGGGTCTAAATAATATAATTAAATTCTAACAATAAAGTACAATGAAACCTACCAAACACCCAAGTTCTTAAACACTTTGACATCATAGAGGCCCCAATTGGCTAGAGGCTGCGTCTTGTTCCCTTTCTTGACCTTGGCCCCAATTTCTTTAGTATTTTTTTTGGCGGAAAATAGCAGAACAGTTTTTGGCCCTTTTTAACTAACCAATTCCCCGGAACGAGGTCTGTTTCATTGGTGGATAGAAAATCTACGATGTAGAAACCCTTCTTGGCGATCTGGAAAAGTAAACAAAAATAAATTAGTCATTTTGTATTACTAAAACTTACCCTCCCTACTAGGAAATATGTTCAGAGACCCCTTGAGTTTGTGGTGTGTATAAGGTAGTAGGCCTACTTGAATTTTATTTTTACCTAAAAATTGTTTTTTGTCAATGACAATTTGTTACTAAAGGTAGGCATACATTGCTCAATAAGCTCAAAACAGCTAATAACTAATAAGGCCTTACTACATTTAACAATTTTTTTTAATGTTTCCTAGGCTAGTCAGAAAAGGGCTTACCTTTAGTGACAAATCAGTCAAACTGTGTGATAAAGGAACGAGAACTTGGATTATATCGCCTCATTAAAAGGATCTCCTACAATCCAGCCTATAAAGCAGTTTCCCAAACAAATCAACTC